>JBBPSV010000644.1:0-15467 GCA_038093795.1 Retiboletus fuscus
GAGCTTTTATCAAGTATAATATTGTCATATAAGATTTATACAATCTGACAATTGTATTGGTCATCAAATAAAATTTTGGTATAATCCTGCAAGCTAATTAGCAGGGTTTATATGTTTGCAAAATATTGGGATAACAATTAGGGGAACTATTTCATTTGACAAGCTTTTTCTAAGATATTATATAACAATAAAATCTGCAAGAACTCTTATCAAATAGAATATTCTAGTAAAAAAATTTGGTGGTCAGGCAATCTCATTAGCTAACCATAGAAATACTTATATTTTTATCTCAAAATGGACTTTGATTGAAATATGTATAATGTCATAGCATGGTAAGGACAAACCAGTGATGAGCAGGTATTTCTCAGATCATGTTCGCTATTGGTGTGTGTGCTATGGATCCCACTTAGTACTCATCTGCTGTGTCTGCTAGTCTCTCATAGGTAAGCTCCTATGCACATTGTCTATCATGCCAAGTCTCGTCCCTCCCTCATTCTTGCTGTCCTCACCCTCTACGCTCTGTCCCCATTCCCATCCTTTCTGCTATCATCCCTGTCACCCAGAAGGCCACAACCTGAACCTGCAATTCGCCAGCATCATATCACCTACACCAGTGAACTCGACCTCTTTTCACAAGCTGATATTCAGCTTCTCCACGGGTCTCATTGATTCACAGAGCCCCCAAAGCAGAGGTGATAACCTAGATATGGGACTACAATACAGCAGCCACATTGATCGCAGACCCAGATTATCTCGCCAAACACAGGTTGCTGGACATCGATGAGCACAAGAGGTGTTGCAGCGATGGCGATTGCAGCTGCAGGTTCATGTCCGGACCGTAACATCCGTGCTTCCCTCATGTGCCATGACATGGTTTATTGGTTGGACAAAGATTGTTATAAGATCAAGCAGGGTCAGTCTTTTGCAGACCCTCTGTAAGCAGTCGTTGGCTGCACACCACTTAGACCGTTATGTCAAAAGGCAGTAATACTGAATGGTTATCATTCAGTATCGTGAGCGGTATATATGCTAGTTGCAGGTACCTAGGTAAGCTGTAGGCTTACACCCTTGTCCATTCTGTGACTGACCCCTCTCGCACATGTCCATATCTTCCCCTTGTAGCCACCATCCCCTAGCAGTTTTTGGGTGCAGCGAAACACGTACTATGTGCTCTTTCTGCTTGTGTCGATGCTCCAACTTGGGTCACTTGTCTCATTCTTTCACAGTGCCTGCCTCTCAAGTCCCATGGCACAGGATAGGGCACAGTCATGCCTCACCGCAATGCCTGTCCCAGTGCCTCCAACCCCAATCTCAATGTTCCGACAGACCCCCCAGAACACACCCACAAGGACGTCCTCTGTACCCTTGTCTCGGAACTACATCTTTTCTCGTGAACCATCCACCGCCTGGAAACGTCTCCAGGACTTCAACAGCGGCTGGTTGACCTTTTACAATTCCAATTCCCACTGTGCTGTGCCTGTGGGCCGAGAAGGCACTGAAACACTTCGAGATGGAGGCAGGGTTGCATACGATGGTTGATCCAGCTGAGTGAGCCATTTAGTTTCATTTTGTTTCGTTTTCAGGTCCGTTTCTTGCCTGATGGTGTCCTTTCCTTTGCTTGTTTATGGGATATACACTGATGTCAGACATGTGGTGACCAGTCCACCCCCCGCCAGCAAGCTCTACCAGCGCCGTCAGCAAGTGCTCAGCAGCAATGGAGAAAGAAGAGCAGGTTGGAAGGCTCTGAGAAGATCAAGCATTGTGTTGTCACATAGGGGTTCATTTCGCTTTGCTTGTTCTTATTTCATGCTCGGGCACACTGTTTGGAAATCATCATACCTGCATGAGATCAATAAACAAAGTTTGGACATGTCTTATGATGGCGCATATGCACCCGTGGCCACAAGACCATTTGATCAGAACAGGCTAGGTTCTGATGTGGATCTGAGGCAATACAAGTATGAAACGCCACTGCACAGATGACCAGAGAGGTCAGACAGAAAAGCATCCCACAATGAACCTGTTCGTTCATTCACGTTACACATAATGTAGTCAGATTTTCATGTATCACACGGTCAGCCTGGGTTGACAATTTCGCCATACACACGGAGACCCCGTGGCGGGCCCAGGAGAGGTAGAGAGGGTAATTAACAAGCAGGCCTCAGGAAGTACATACAGTATAACACTGGGCGGGCCCATTGTGCTACAGCATGATTGAACATGCTACACAAGGGGGGCCTGTCAGGTGGAAATGGGAATGACCCTGCTGCAAACATGCAGGCTCTTCCGATGGAAATTGGAGATTGCACCTATAGATGAAAGAGCTGGTCGCAGGCAGCCCATGGTGAGTGAACGTGCAGTAGACACGCAGGCTCGTCGGATGGATCAAGAAAACCTGCCTATAGATGACAGGGTCTGCCAAGGCTGGCCTTGGAGCAGACACGCAGGCCTGTGAGATGAAAATGCATAACCTGCCTATAGACGATGGGGCCCGCAGCAAGCGAACGTGCAGCAGATGCGCGGGCTTGTTGGATGGATAAGGCAAACCTGCCAATAAACATCAGGGCCTGCAGCAAGTGAACGTGCAGTAGATGTGTTGAAGAGATTGAAAGCTTGGAGGACCTGCAGGAACAAGTGTTCCAGCCTGAGCTAGCAGAAAGGGGGTCTGAGGGTATGATGAGTTTGTCCCTAAGGGATTCTGGCAAGTGGGAAAGGTCAGGAGGTGACTTCAGGAATTTTACCCAGCAGAATTGGTAAACCCAAATGAAATCTGAGTTGGAATGGAGTTGAAGGGAATTTTCCAGAATTCCTATGTGCGGAATTCATATCTGGAATTAAAAGCAATGAAGGGGAGATGTTGAGCAACGAGTTGGAAACATTGGATGATGCATGGTGATGATGAATGATGGACGGCGACGACGACAGACTTAGATGATTCAAAAATGCGAGTGAGCAAAGCTGAATTATGACTCTAGGTACAAAGTACTTATAACATGACCCAATCCGGATGCTAATGTCCTTCAAAACCTAAAGCCAACGACATATGGACAAAATGGGATGATGTCCCTGGATACATATAAATAGAATAGGAAATGAGGTAAGTGAATGTCAGGTTGCACCCGAATGGTGCGAAGTGTCCATTTTGAGGTCACATGATATGTAAACACATGAGGAAATGTGAAAAGGACTGTCCGAACAAAGTATGGAATTTATATAACAAACCTGACTTACTGCAGAATTTTGGGTTGACTTACCAAGCATTTGGGATTTATGGACAGCGACGGGAATGGCCAGACCACGATCAGGATTTGAGAGGAGCATTCTAGAAGACAAAGAGATGCTGTAGGAATGTGGGGGGGAAAGAAGAATATAAGCATAGAGAACTATTGTTCTCTACACCCACAGGGGACTTGACTACTGACTGTCCTCAGTCAGTCGCACACGAGCCTGTGGCGTGGGAATATTCTGAGTTTTAAACAACAATACAGGAAATCGACTGAGTCCGAATGGCCATACAAGACGTGTGGCCATCCACATTCCACCTTCGCTATCACCATCATCATCTCCCCATTCCCCCTACCACCATGAGCGACTTCCAATTGTGCCTCTCCACCCTCATGCAGAAATCCGATCCCAAGGTGGCCGAGCGCACAGTGGCTTAGAAGACATTCGAAGATGTTCAGGAATGTGTCCTTATGCTGATGAAGACGATGCCCGACAACAAGGACGAACTGAGGGATGACAAGGAGTTGTGGGTAAGAAACTGGAGCGTTGCGCTGGTGCATCCTGCTACACTTGTTGCCACTCTAACGGTACTGACTTCATCAAACTGCAGGATCTTCTTATGAAGGCGATGGAGGATGCCGCATCGCTCGGGCTCAACGCCGGGCTTGATGAGAGCACGGCCAAGGACATCACCAAGGCCGACCAGCAGCACGCCGACTGGAAGGCAGCATTGGTGGTGCCCTCTCTCTCTGCCATTGTGCCCACCTTTGAACTGACGCAAGACACCGAGGGTGCGATGGAGGTTGAAGAAGCACTGGTCCTGTCTGGATCAGGGTCTGCATAGTGTTACGGTTCAATATTCCTACAAAGAATTTTCACCTTACACGCTAAGTTTCCTTAACTTATCTTTTCATCTTATCTTATCATGCCAACATTTGACATCTTATCACAGACACTCTTCTTATTTATCTTTATTGACACTTTTATAGAATTCACTATATCTTAGATCTCTTCATCTCCATGTTGTGCACGGCTATGCACATTGCTTCTCTTTCACATTAAAATCTTCTTTCATTTCCATTAATGCTTCTCTTCCATTTCATTCCTGTGCACTGCTGCGCATTACACATCATGCTTCTCTTTTAATTACCACTTCATACCCTTATGCCTTATGTTTTCCTCCCACTTTGCTATGCTGCCACATACTCTATCCTTATATAGTTTAATAACATAAATACATACAAATAGTCCATAGAGTATATAAGATCCAAGGAACTCGCTGGGTAACACCAGTCTTGTTCTTTTGGAGAGTTCCCCAATCATCTACTTGAGATCCTGTATAGGATTAACACCAGTCAGACCTTGGCCTAGTATTCCCATTAGGCTTACTCCCCTTTGGAGCTTAGGTGCTCTATGCTAGGGTGATTACATTTATCCATCTTCACTCTAGCCCAGTATAAAGGCCATTATGAAGTTAACTGTGACCTAGTCTACCCCTCATGACAACCACTCAGTGCTAGACGTATTGGGTTGTTTCATGCAGGGGATGCGGGCCATGTTGTCTGAGGCCTCCTTGGTCTCGGACAAGTCGTTCGAGAGGAGGATGGCCGGGAACAGGAAGGTAAGTGGTGGGTTGTTATGCGAAAATCCTGACTTGACTCGGATTTAGCATCAGCACATTGAGGATAACGATGACGACGAGGTTGAGGTTGAGGAAGATGCCCAACAGCCTGGGCAAGCGAAGGAGAAGGGGAGGGTGCAACCACTCCTGCCCTGTGAAAAGTGCATCCAAGGCAAGCGGGAGTGCATTGGGATTGAGGGGGCAGCGTGTGCAAGCTGCTCGCTCTCTAGGGTCAAGTGCAGCCAGTCAGTAAAGCGCGGGAGGCGAAAGGGGAAAGTGGAGGTTGCAGTTCCTGGTAAGTCCAATCCACGTCCCTCTTATGCATTTGCTAATTGGAATTTTAGTGTGACCTTCTTGGGTGACAAAGCTGATACCCAGGATCATCAAGGTCTCCGAGGACAAGGAAGAGGAAGAGGCAATGCCAGTCAAGGCCAAGATGAAGGTGAGGACCATGACCATCAAGGTGTCCAGTTCGTCTGGACGGTCTGAGGCCGCGAAGAAGTGCGACATGGCTATCTGCTACCTCCTCGAGTCCCAGAAGAGGATTCAGCAAATCCAGGCCAGTATCAAGGCACTCGAGGTCAAGCATGAGGAGGTGTTGGGGGTAATGGAGGAGGCTATGGAGGAGTTGTGCAGGATTGAGTAGGTGCTCCCCCCTTCTTCATCTTTGTAGTTACTATCCCGTCATAGTGTACTTGTAATTCCTAGTCGCATTTGTATGTCCAAAGGAAATCCCGATTCTTGCACACTCGAGTCCATCCAAATCTGCAGTCTAAGTAAAAGAATAGTAAAGGTAAGCGAATGTAAGTAAATAGGATAGATGATTAAACCCGATGTGCAAGCATCCGACCTGACTTGTGTTCTTTGGTCTTCTTTTGCGTCTGCTCCTACTGAGTCACCCTGGTGTAAGAGTCTAAAGGAGTGTGAAGGAGGGTATTCAAAATGTGTGTCATGTCTCTATACACAGGAGAAACTAAGGGGTACTTGGAATGACTGTGAGACACGTTTGGGATTTTTCTGTGTGATATCAGAATTCTTTCTATGACTGTTCTTTTCGACGGTATATCTTTTCTATTGTACTATAACTGTCTGTGGAATTTTTAGTGACTTTGTTTTCGGTTTTTCAATAAGGAGAGAGTGTGAGTATGTATTGCTGGTCTAAACCCAGGGTGAAATGGAATTTCTATTGTATGAACAATGGCGGTATTTGGATATTGGGTGGATGGTATTGGTGTCGGAATTAACGATGGAGAGGGAATGGGGTTATTCAGAGTCAACAGCATCCATTTCTTCATTGTCCAGCTCTTCAACGTCTGCTCCTGCCAGGTTATCCAGATCTTCTTTGTCTAGGCCAGTCAGCTGGGTGACTGGAACAGAAGTTCTGAATCACTGGTAATATGGAATAAGTCAAAATGCTGCATATCAAAGCCTGGAAACTGTGCTGTCCAACTCAGCCAGAAGATACGATCCTTCTGAAGTCCTGTGAAGGACGACCATTGGACCGATGTACCTCAGCTTTGTCTTTCAGTTTAGCTCCTTCTCGATTCGGGTATTCTGAACCAAGACCAGACTTCCAGGATGGAAGTCGTAGTCCATAATCTGATTCTTGAATGCAGCTTCGAAGTGCTTTACTGACTTGAAACGAGCCTGGAGGACATGCTGACAAACAGCTTCCAAGTCTTTCTGGTGCTTCTGTAACTGTCTGGCATGCCAGGCAATTAATCCTGATGAAGAAAGCAGGTCAGTGTCAGGTAGCAGAATTAAAAAGGTAGCCTCAGAAATATCAAACAGAAAAAGTGGCTCGATGCCATGGGCCATGAAGTAGGATGATAGCCCAGTGGACTTCAGGATAGTTACTCTTTCTGCCCAAAAAACTGAGTGAGTGGCAGTATGCCAGCGCAGCTCCCCCCCCTGGGAAGATTTAATGATGGCCTCCCAGACATTGAGGTGCTGTCGCTTGACAATACCATTAGCTTGGGAGTTGTAGGGGGAAATCCGAATATGGTGGATATGATATCAGATCGCAAGGATATCTAAAGCTTGGACGAAGGTGGGACCATTGTCAGTAACAATTTCTGAGAGGACACCCCATCAGCACAGGATATCTTCAAAAATAAAGGAAGCGAGCGTGACTGCATTTTCTGAATGCAACATATGCCATTCCAGATATGCTGTCAGAGCACACTGAGCCTGGACGATGAAGTGATAGCCACCCAAGCATGGCATAACCATTGTGTCGATATGGGCCTTATGGAAGAGGCCACTGACAATAGGGACTGTAGATGAGATATGCAACTTTCGGGTTTGACAAATCTGGCACTCGTGGCAGGTTTGGAGGTACCACTTGATGTCGTCGACTAGCATCGGCCACCAAAACTGAAGCAGCAGACGGGTCCGGACTGAGAAGACACCTTTGTGTCTGAGGTCATCATGAACCTCCTTGATGAGTCCATAACGTCGCTGCTCTAGTACTATCAATTGGTGCCGACCATGAGGTTCCCAACGCCAGAGGGAGCCGTTTAAGACAAAGAATTGGGTTGTGGAATTGACGAAGGACTGGAATTCTGCATCAGAGAGATCAGCAGGACACACACAGGTTTCAAGAAAATTCTGAATCCGATCAAGCCAAGCCTCTTTGGCAACAGCCTTGGTGGATCTGGGTATAACAGGATTTCCCGAAGAGGAAGGATCGTCCAAAGGAGAAAGAACAAAGCAACGAAGTAGAAAGGGGTAAACTGGTGTGAGTGAAGTGGTGGTCTGGAAGTCCACAAGGCAGTTGAAAGAGCTGGTAGTGTCCAATGTATCATAGGGGTATGGGCAGAATTCCAAAGGGGTAAGGGAAGGAAGGGGGTGTTCATTAAGCAAGGAAATCGAAAAGGAATAGGCATCATCCAACCAATCCTTGACATCATCCTTCTCGGGAGGGTTGTCATCGGATGGCGGGCAATGTGACAGTCCATCTGGGCCAGTGTGCCCCGCAGCAGGAATGTGAACAAGATTGAAATGAAAAAGAAGGATTCCCGTGATCCATCAGTTGATGGTCACATTCAGCTGGAGGTCGGGATTATTGATCATCCCTTTGACATACTTAGTATCCATTTCTACTGTGAGGTTAGCAATTCCGAATATAAAAACCTGAACTGCTCGCAATGCACGAAACAGTCCACAAAGCTCTAGTTTCGCTTGGGAATAACGACTCTCGACCTCGGTGAGGCTGATAGAACCGAATTGGTTTGGATAGTGTTTGCCATCCTTGCCGTCCTGTGACAGAATATACCCAACTGCAATAACTGAAGTATCCACGGCCAGGATAACTTCGCGTCCAGACTTGTAGTCCAAGCGTTGCAGTGCAGGGGACTTAATAATCTCGTCCTTCAGACGAATCATCACTGCTCGTTGTGGTTTGCCCCACTCAAAAGGAACACCTTTCCAGGTCAAGTTGACGAGTGGTCGCGTGATCGAAGCAAAATTCTGAATGAAAATACGAACCACCCTGCAAGTGCCTAGAAATCCACAAACCTGCGTAAGGTTCTTGCACTCTGGCCAGTCTCAGATTTTCTGGACTTTAGCCTCATGCGGGATTTGTCCTTTGAACGTGCACTTGTGCCTGACGATGGTAGCCTCGGGAGCGGCCAACACAAATTTCTTCGTGGACACTGTAGCTCCGACATTCTTGAAATGCTGCAAAATTTGGTGAGTGACAATCAGATGATTCCAAATGAATTTCTGAATTTCCAGATTCTCAGGGATGGTTTCGTAAGAACCGTCTTCCTGTTGATACCTGGTAGTCTTGGACTTTATAGGGACATCGTCGATGAACAGTTCAGTATGGTCCGGAATTTCCTCTTGGAGGACAAATGCAACGTCACCATGATAAACCTGCACTGCATTAGTATGGCCCATCGGGAGAGTGGTTAAATGATGAGGTCCAAGAGGACAGTTAAACGTGGTCATATCCTGAGATTCCTCATGGAGAGGACGCTGGTCATATCCTGCAAACAAATCCAGCATACCGTAAACGGCATACCCAGCAAATGATTTGGCCAGATGCTCAACAAAGGGTGGCATCGACGAATCCTGGATAGTCATGGCATTAAGCGGTTGCAGGTTGTGGACTAGCTGAAGAGTCTTCCCGTCTTGCTTAAGCACGCAGAACCAGCAGGATTGGTAAGCTGCAGTAGATGGTTCATAAACTCCGGATGCGATCTGATCCTTGATGATCTGGATTGCCTGCTCCCAAGAGGCAGGTGGTATTGGAATATTGCATTGCACCCATGGTGTGTGCGGGATCATCAGGATTTTGACAGGTGGGAAATACTGTTCATCAAAACAACCTTGCTCAGTGGGAACCCAAGCGAAAGCCATCTCATGTTCATGGACTAGCCACCAAACTAACTTGAGCTCTTCTGGCCAAAGCCACTTTGCAGGGTCGAGATCTAGCGCGTCTGCACATTCCTGTGTAAAGTGAACACCTGGAGTAAATTCCAGTGGGTGAGTAGGTAAGGGCTTTAACCCAACCAGTGGGTCATCGGGTAATCGATGAATAACGCAATACTCCTCACCAATGGGAGCCGAAACTGGCCGAATCTTTTTAGTGATGGGTTTATAAACAAAGCAATGCTTTGCAGGGTCAAAGGTATAAATGGAATGAAAAGCCGAAACATTAGCTGGGGTCAATGAGGTTTGGGTAGAAGTAAGGAATTCATAAGAAGGGGAACAGGTATATCAAGAGGGAAGTGGGTCTGAAGGCGATTGGAATAAAAATGAAGCGGAATTAACAGTAGAATGACATGTGTGTGCAGCAGGCTCTCCCCAACCTTTCGGCAGATCATCGATACTCAAAAACCCATCTCAACAATGGATTGATGGTTAGTGTACTACTGCCCGCGACGACAGTGAGGGCATCCCTCCATCCAAGAACGTGTAGGGAGCCTATAGACCTTCCCAGAATTCAGGTCTCACAGCATCATAGTCTGGGAACCGTCAGGGAAATCCTCAGTGGTTGCTGACATAAGGCAATGAAATGGTTGACTGAGCAAAAGGTCAAAGTTCGCTCGGGGAATGACCTGAACTTGGAGACAGACTTTGCCTGCTCCAAAGTCCAACTGGAGATTTTCTAGCACCCTGAGCATCGACTCTGTGGATGTGTTAGCATTCAACATGGTGATTATGTGGTCTGAGCAGACTGGAAGTCCAAGACTTTCCCATACTCACTTGGGCATAGTGACAATTTCCGAACCCATGTCAAGGACACAGTTGATCAATCGTCCAGTACCACAAATCTTCGCTTCGAGGGATTGGAGTGGTAGGCTATGGTGGGCCACTATATCACTGTCCTCGTTGCGAATGATGCGATCCCCAAATTCTCTCTCAACTGCTCCTGGGTCACGCCTGGCTAGTTTGTTCACATGAACAATGTTAGTAGATGTAACCTGCTTAGTGTTATGACTTGACCTGGCCCATTTATTTCTTTCCTCTTTTCCTAGTAGACTCAACCTTAGCAGATTGCCATCGACTTCATCTGGCGTTACCCAGACTCCTATCGCACAGCACGTAGGTCATTATCCCATGGACCATATCTTCCTTTTCATTTCTGACTAATGACCCTGCTGTCATTGTCGCTTCGGGTCATTCCGACCACTTCCTTGTTTCATGATAATCTCTGATTGACAGCTGCTTCTGATCGACATTGATCAACAGATCCATAGTGGACATGACTCATTCTGACTCTTCCCCAAGTCCCTCCATTGCTCTGAGTCATGTCTCTCTTGTTTCCATATGTTCCTGTTCATTCCAACGCATTCCATGACTTTCCATGGCGCGAGTATATAAACCGTAGCCTCTATGCCTGTATTTCTTAAGCTAGAGCTACTCAATCATATTCTTGAGATAACTCCTATGCTCGATCTCCCAAGACCGGGATAAGACTTGTCCTCATCGGACTCATCATATCCTTCAACGCTGAGCATGCTCTTCGTGAGCAGATACCTTGCCCAAAGGCCTTAGTCGTACCATAGCATTTCACCACTGGTACTCCCTCGTCCTAGAACATCCCCTTGAGTCTATGCTCGACCCTACCCAGGCCAAGCATAACAAAAGCTCTAGCTTACCACGTCACAGCTACCATTGAGTAGGCCCTCCTCCTCAGCCTGACCGCCACCGATCTCCACCTCGTGGAGAGCCACAGAACAGCCCACTGCTGAATCCTCAGAATCATTGGACTCAGAAGTCTCCACTGAAGGCTCTGATAACCCCAACCTTGACTTAGACCTACGCTCTCCCTCCGCAGAAGCAGAATCCCAAGAACTCGCCCAGTTACTGTCTCACCAGCTTTCAGTGGGAGCAGTTATCCCTCGAAGCCCCACCCCACTGTCACTGACTCTGATCGCTCAAAGCAGTCGTATCTTCCCAGCCATGGCACTACCCACTGCCCAGCCTCAGACTCCCGTCATGGGAACCAAGCCCATGGAAATCCGTCTCGGAGTCCCTGAGGACTTCGACAGTAACCTCACGAAAGCAAAGCCTTGGCTATGCTCGGTACAACTGTACCTCTCCATCAATGCAGAAATCTACAATGACAACGCTAGGTGGATCACCTACACTCTGTCCTTCATGAAGAAAGGTACGGCAGCTACATGGGCTGACACCTTCAGAGAATCCAAGATCTCTGGCGGAGGCTTCTCACTCGGGAAGTGGTCCGACTTTGTTACCGATTTTGAAGGAGTTTTCTCCCATTCAGAATCAGTTACCAATGCGCTCACTTGGCTTGCCACCAAGCGAATGATCCCAGGAAAGAAGGGCGAGTTTTCCCCTTCTTTGGCTAACTACACCGCCCAGTTTAGGTCCAAGGTATCTGTCACAGGAGTAACCGATGACTTGGTGCTAGTGTCTTATTACTCTGTGGGTATATCCAAAGATCTGATGTTCGATATTCTCCAAATGGAAAACTCCTCCGCTAAAGTCACCGACTGGTACAAGAAGGCAGCTCTCTTTGACTCTCACTGCCGACATGCCCATGGAATTGCCCAGCAGCACAAGAAGCCGAGCACTCTGTATGTGCCCACTTATTCCAAGAAAGAAGAGAAGGACCCCGATGCCATGGACGTTGATGTGGTCCGTCTTTCCCCCAAGCTCATGGAAGCCGAAAGGCAGAAGTGTTTCAAGGAAGGCCGTTGCCTCCAATGCCAACAAACTGGTCACATGGCAAAGGAGTGCAAGGTCTATGACTCTCCCAAGAAGCCCAAGAAAACCTGCAAGGTCAAGAAGGATGATGTTCTAGAGCTAGCTGACTGCGAAGAAGATGATGATGAAGTCGAGTCAGTAGCTAGGATCTCCTTCTCTCGAAAGGATTTTTAGAGTGGAGGACCCTGTCAATGTGGACTCCTCCCAGATGTGTCAATGTACTTGTATCTGAGACTTGCAAATCTATGCAGATCCCAGTTCAGCTCCTTATACCCATGCACACCCTTAAAGCTGTTGACACCCATGCCCTGATCGACAGCGGTGCCGATATCTCATGCATAGATTGGGATTTCGTGCAAAAGCACAAACTCCCCCTCACCCAACTTCTGTTACGGTTCAATTTCTACGAAGTTAATTTTCACCTTACATGCTAAGTTCCCTTAACTTATCTCTCATCTTTTCATGTCAATGTTTGACATCTTATCATGGACATTCTCTGTTTATCTTTATTGACATTATTATAGAGTTTACTTTATCTTAGATCTCTTCATCTCTGTGCTGTGCACAGCTATGCACATCGCTTTCTTTCACTATTAACTTCCATTTCATTGCTATGCTTTGCTGTATGCATTGCCTCTTTAATCTCTGTCATGCTTCTCTTCCATTCTATTCCTGTGCACTGCTGCGCATTACACATCATGCTTCTCTTTTAATCTCTGCTTCATAGCCTTATGCCTCACCTTCTCCTTCCGCTTTGCTATGCTGCCACATACTCTATCCTTATATAGTTTAATTATGTAAATACGTACAAATAGTCCATAGAGTATTTAAGACCAGGAGACAAGCTGGTTAATGCCAGTCTTGTTCTCTCTGATCGTGCCCCAATCATCTACTTGAGATCCTGTATAGGATTAACACCAGTTAGACTTTGGCTCTACACCTCAGTTGGCATACTCCCCTTTGGAGCTTAGGTGCTCTACGCTAGGGTGACTACATTTATCCACCTCCACTCTAGCCCAGTATAAAGGCACTACGACATTTGCGACCTAGTCCACCCCTTCACGACGACTGCTCAGTGATAGACGCATTGGGTTGTTTCAACTTCTGAAACCCATTCCAGTCCGGAATGTCGACCAGTCAAACAATGCCCACGGAGCAATCCGATTCACCTGCACCCTTTACGCCAATACCAGCAGAATTACCCAGAAGGTTCTCTTCCACATTATGTCATGTGAAAGCGAAAACATAATCCTTGGTCTTCCCTGGCTCCGATCCACCAACCCGATGATTGACTGGGTCAAGCAGACGATCAACATCCCCAAGAGCTGTGACCAATCCAAAGCTCTCTTCCAGGAACACAATGTCGCCACCTTGGAATATAGTGATTGATTCAAGAGACCCAGCTTCAACTGGACACCCCCACAACAAGTCAAGGTCAACTGTGTTGACCATGCTCGATTATATGAATATTTTGATGAGGAATCAGAGAGTGAGTTCTGCCAACGGGCTCATGACCATTACCATATAGGATGGATCCAACAGTGTGGATCCTGGTTCTACCCCCTAGGCTCTCTGGTCATTGCCAAGATTACCTCTGCCATGTAACTAGCACAAGCAGAGTTCAACAAGAAACTCGAAGTCACCCTCCCAGCGGAGTACGAGCAGTTCCAAAAGGTGTTCGAAGAACGACCAATTGGACAACTCCCACCAGAGTAGGTCTATGATCATGAGATTAACCTTAAAGAAGGCTTCGAACCTAAGATCGGCAAGCTATACCCATTATCCCTGTGAGAATGTGAAGCCACTGAAGCCTTCTTAGAAGAGAACCTCTGGTCCGGTGCCATCCGACCCTCAAATTCCACCCAAGCATCCCCCTTCTTCTTTGTCCAGAAGAAAGAACTTGACTCCAATGGCAACCCCAAGCTTCGACCCTGCATGGACTATCGAAAGCTCAATGACCAGACCATTTGAGATGCATACCCCCTTCCTCATATCGACGACCTTATCAACAAGGTGCAAGATGCTAAGGTCTTCACCAAGTTTGACGTCCGATGGGGTTACAACAACGTCTGAATTAAGGAAGGCCACCAGTGGAAAGGCACCTTCCTTACTCACAAGGGTCTCTTCAAACCCATGGTCATGTTCTTTGGGATGACCAACTCCCCCGCTACATTCCAACAATTCATGAACAACTCGTTTAGGGACATGATCTCCGAAGAATGGCTCATTATCTATATGGACGACCTCCTCATCTTTTCCCCTGACAAGCAACTCCATACTGAACAGACCAAGAGGGTCCTTCAGTGAATGGAAGAGCTTGATCTCCACCTATGCCTATCCAAGTGCACTTTCACCACAGAGCAGGTAGATTATCTCAGCATGATCCTCTCCCCAGGTAAACTCGCCATGGACCCTGTCAGGCTCGATGGCATCACCTCGTGGCCAGCCCCAACCTTAGTCAAAGAAGTTCGGTCGTTCCTCGGATTTGCCAATTATTATTGGCAATTCATCCTGAACTACTCCACTATCGCCCGCCCTCTTATAGACCTCACCAAGAAAACGCAGCCATGGAAGTGGACGTTGTCACAAGAGGCAGCGTTCCACTGTCTAAAGGAACTATTCCTTTCCAAGCCCATTCTCCGACTCCCTGACCCAAGCGCTCCCTTTGCCATCGCGACCGATGCCTCTGGCATGGCCATGGGTGGTATCCTTTTACAGACCGATGAGAATGGTGCTTGGCACCCATGCTTGTACCTCTCCCAGTCATTCTCCCCTGCAGAACGAAACTACGACATCCATGACCAAGAGCTCCTCGCCATTATCCGCACTCTCAAGTCCTGGTGCCACCTTCTCCACAGCACATCCACCCCGGTCCAAGTTTTCATGGACCATAAGAATCTCATATACTTCAGAGCTCCTCAGAACCTCAACTGCCATCAAGCCTGCTGGTTACTCAACCTTGCGGACTTCAACTACAAGATGATTCACGTCCCCGGATCCCTCCTTGCCAGGTCTGACACTGTTACGATCGGTCCTATACAATGTCCCAATCCTAACGGATTTTCGCTAAGTCTCTTTATCTGATCTTATCTTCTTATCACACCAACGGATGCTCACACGCCATCTAATCGACAGACACTTTTGTTTGTTCGTGTTTACCTTTTTATAGAGTTCACTTTCTCTCCAAGTCGCACTATCCAGCAAGCACAGCCTTTCTCTTATCTTTCATTTCCGTGCTGTGCTTTGCTGTGCGCATTGCCTCTTTCATTTCCTTCATGCTTCTCTTCCATTCTATTCCTGTGCACTGCTGCACATTACACATCCATGCTTCTCTTTAATCTCCGTCACATAGCCTTATGCCTCATGCTGCCACATACTATGACCATATGTAGTTAGTCACCAAACATGTACATACATATGCTCTGATATATAAACCCAG
>JBBPSV010000645.1:0-15454 GCA_038093795.1 Retiboletus fuscus
AGGGGAGGAGGGGCGTATTGCCAAAGTTGCCAGTCCAGCAGGCTTTGATGCATTCCACAACATTGAGCTCTTCGGAGTTCAATGCCGAGGAGGATGCTGAGGGGGTGGATACCATAGTGGAACCGAGGTGGGTGTAGCGGGCCAAGTCCTGGAGGTAACAATCCAGGTCTTGCATAAACTCCAACATTCCGAGTTGGTAGAATGCCAGGAGGAGGTTGGTCTCCAATTCCATTTGGATATGGGATAGGGTGTGGTTACGGAAGGTGGCGTTGGCGTCAGAGGAGGCGGAGGGAGCATGTACGAGGGTGGTGAGTCGGGCGACCTGGAGGGTGGCGAGATAGAGGGAATGGAGGGTGGACCCATAGTCGAGATACGCACCAATGGGGACAGCATACCTGGGATCCCTGAGGAAGCGAAGGAGGGTATGGGACTCAGCATCTGTGGGGAGATCGGGGCATACCCGATGGGCATGTGTTATGCTTTGCCATAGGCTAGGCATGATCTCAAAGGAGTCAAGTGGACTGAGAGTCGGAAGCTTGGACGACGCGAAGGACCTCTAGCCGTGGTGCTACTAGAGGGCTGCCCTTGCTGTGGAAGCGAAGGGTGGACAAGGACTGAGGCGAGGTAATCAGACGAAGTCCGCAAGAACTCATTAGATTGAGAAACAAGTACTAGTGGGATCGAAGTACAAGTGTGAGCATGCTACAGAGAGATAACTAGTGAACTAAAGAATACTAGGTTGGGTTGGAGTACAACCATAGTATGAGTCCGGGTTTCAAGGCAAAGGGGAACATCGGAAGATGAAAGGTATCTAGCGATGGTAAAGTTAAAAGGCCTATAGTAAAGGTACTACAGGAGAAGGAGTCCAAGTGTTGAAGGATGATCTTCTCAATAAGTATGGGGAAAGGCGAAGTCCAACGATCAAGGGTGTCTCCTTGAGAAAGGGGAATCATGGGACGAAAGAAGAGTCCAATGATGATCTACTTGTGATCTGGAAGAAGGGCAGAGTCGAAGAGAAGGTGGTCAGGGTATGAGCACCGAAGCGGAGACGGAGGCAAAAAGGGAATGAAATGTAACATTACCCCCTTACTAGGCTTCAAGTCACTGACGAAGAACCTTATAGGAGTGGGGCGGCGGGGAGGGAGACCTAGAGAATAAAATAAAGGGTTGCCATGGTAGGCACGTGGGGTCCTGGAGGAGGTGGAAGGGCTGTCCTCAATCGAGAGGGGGAGATCCAGGGGATAGGCGAATAACATCGGTGAAAGACAACGATGATGTGGAGGAGTGGAGGATACAATGACGAGGGGAAGTCGTCAAGGTGAGAAGCGAGTCGTAAGAGAGTGAGACAAGCTAGGGGAGGCGCGGGCGTGTAGCGGTGTTCTGCAGCACTCTGCCCAAAGCCCTCTAGCCATGGTGCTACTAGAGGTCAGAGACTTTAAACTGACATCGTCAATGGGCCTGGCGATTCAGGGAGGGAAGAACAAGAGAGTGGAAGCAGAGACAGTGCCAAAGGAGAGAGAATCCAGCTATTAGCTTCCCCACCAACGGGTGGGTACTAGTCCTGGTCGCCACGGAGAGGCTGCTGGATCCCTTCTGGGTGAGAGAAGAGATAGAATCAGGGATAGAATCAGTAGTAGACTCAGGAGGCGGTGAACCACCGAGTCTGGGGGGAACAGGAAGAATGAGCTCGGGGACATCGGAACAAGGCATGGTGTGATGGGGGATGTAGTTGGTGGGAAGTTTAAGCGGACTGGGGAGGGAAGTCTCGGGGGTGACGCTTTTTATAGGCGGACAGGAGGAGTTTGGAGTTTTTTAAGTTTCACTCGGGTTCCCAGGAGTCGTCTTCTGCCGAGTAGCCCTTCCAGCGGATCAGGAAGCGCTGTTGGGATGGGGTTCCTTGATGATGGAGAATTCGATCCACGAGGTACTCCGCTTCAGGGCCTACATGGGCAGGAGGGGGCCGGGGGAAGTTCAGACCATGAACAAGGGTTTCCTTGGCAGGGGAGAGAAGAGAGGCATGGAAAATGGGGTGGATCCTCCAGGTCTTTGGAAGGTGCAGTCGGTAAGTGATGGGAGAGAGAACCTTAATGATTTCAAATGGTCCTTCACGTTTTGGGAGGAACTTAGGATCCTTCTGAAGGCGGTGGAGGTTCCTGGCTTCCAACCAGACCTTATCTCCTAGGGCGAAGGGTTTGAAGCGGTGTCGAGTCTGAGAGGCCATGGTCGCTCTAGCAAGTTCATGGGCTGCTCTGGCCTCATCCCTAGCCTTGGTGAGCTGGGAAAGGCGAAGCTCTACTGCAGGAAGGTTGGAGGGAGAGAGGACAGAAGGAAGGGGTTTAGGTTTGTAACCCATTTGGAGGAAGAACGGAGATTGGTTGGTGACGGAATGGGGGCGGTGGTTATGGGCGAACTTGGCAAAAGTCAGGAGTTCTGTCCATGAGGCAGGGTTATCCCCGCAAAAGATCCGGAGATAGGTTTCCAATTCCTGATTCGTTCACTCGGTCTGGCCGTCTGTCTGGGGGTGATAGGTGGTAGATAGGCGGAGGTCGTAGTTTAGAATACGCCCCATTTCCTTGGCGAACGCTGAGGCGAATTGAGGTCCTCTGTCCAATATGACTCGGTCGAAGAGTCCGAAACGTCGGTAAACTTTGTGAAAGTAGAGAGAGGTGACATCAGCCGCCGAGGCGGATTTGGTAGTTGGGCAAAATATGGCCCCTTTAAAAGCTCGATCGACCCATACAACTATAGAGTCTTTCCCATCAGAGATAGGAAGATCGGTGATGAGGTCAACTGAGATATCCTGGAACGGGTGAGATGTGGAGGTAGCTATGGGGACAAGAGGCGGGGTACTTGGATGGGTGTTAGCCTTATGCTGCTGGCATGTCGCACATCCTTCTACATAGTTTCGGACGAAAGATGCTAGACCAGGCCACCAAAATTCCGCGGAGACTAGTTGACGAGTCTTGAGATACCCAGGGTGACCGGCAGTTTCATGATCATGGTATCTCTGTAGGATTTCTCATCTGAGATTTCCTTCAGGGGGAACATACACGCGGTCTTGATAAGTGAGTATCCCTTCTCGGTTCTGCCAGTCAGAAAGTCGGGAACGAAATGCAGCAGGGATGTTTTCATCTACCGCTTGGAGTGAGGTCAAGGCGAATGGGTCAGCGGCCGAAGCAGAGCGGATCTTTGAGGAGAGGGCGACATCGATGACATTGACAAAGAGGGATGGGGGTAGTAGGGTTATGAGGGAGTTATCTGAGGCGTTTTTTGGGAAGTGGTCCGTGTGTCGAGAGAGAGCATCGGGACCAGCGAGTTGCGATCCGGGTACATGGATCAATTTGAGGTCATAGTCAGCTAGATCGAGTAACCAACGAGCTTGTCGCCAGTTCAAGGTGTGGGGTTCACGGAAGTAGGTGAGGTTTTTATGGTCAGTGAACACTTGAACCTGGTAGAAAGATCCTCGCAGGTAGTGGGACCAGGCCTTGAGTGCTCAAAGTACAGCAAGGAGCTCTCGGTCGTGGATATCATAGTTTCGCTGAGTGGGGTTGAAGTTCTGAGAGAGGTAGGAGCAGGGATGCCATTCGCCGTTGGAGTCCGCTTGGAGGAGGATTCCTCCGGAGGCGTAGAGGGAGGCATCGGTAGCAACAGCAAAGGGGGCGGAGAGATCCGGGACTCAGAGGACAGGTTGAGAAGCGAACCTTGCTTTAAGGAGGTCGAATGCGGATTGACAGGAGTCGTCCCAAGACCAGATAGTGGCCTTCTTAGTGAGATCGATAAGAGGTCGGGCTATGGTGGAGTAGTTGGGGATGAATCGTCGGTAGAAGTTGGCGAAGCCTAGGAAAGATTGAACCTCCTTTACAGAGGTGGGAGTAGGCCAATGGGCTATCCCATCTAACTTAGTGGGATCCATAGCGATCTCGTCCAGGCGGATGATCATTCCTAGGTATTCGACTTCGTCTCGGTCAAAGAAACATTTTTCGGGTTTCAAGTGAAGGTGGAGCTCTTCCATCTGCTGCAGGACCCGGTGGGTTCGCTCTGTATGGGTTCACTGATCCGGGGAGAAGATGAGAAGATCGTCCATGTAAATGAACAACCACCCTTCTGCGATGAGGTCTTGAAATGAGTTGTTCATGAACCGTTGGAATGTGGGGGGAGAGTTGGTTAACCCAAAGAACATGACGTTAGGCTCGAACAACCCTCGGTGTGTGATAAAGGCGGCCTTCCACTGGTCTCCTTCTTTGATGCGGACGTTATTATAACCCCAACGGATGTCCATTTTAGTGAACACCTTCGCTCCCTGGACCCGATCCATGAAATCCTGAAGGAGGGGAAGGGGGTAGGCATCCCAGATGGTTTGCTCGTTCAGGCGTCGGTAGTCCTGGCAGGGTCGCAAACCAGGCTTTTGCCCTGGTTGGGCCTTTTTCTTAACGAAGAAGAAAGGTGAGGCCTGAGGGGATTTTGAAGGAGAGATTTTCCCTGAAGCCAGATTTTCATCAACGAACTTGTCCATGGCTTGTCGTTCGTCAGCAGAAAGGGGGTAGATTTTTGCAATGCGGGGAACAAAGTCCTCTTTGAGGTTGATGGCGTGGTCATAGGGTCTGGATGGGGGAAGAACATTCGCTGCTTCTTCAGCAAAGACCTCCTTGTATTTTATATACTCCTCTGGGAGGGATGAGGCAACAGGTGTGTCGGGGGAGAGGGCGAGGCTCGATGCGATAGAAAGTCGAGAGATTACTGGGGCCAGAATGAACCGCGATCTGCAGCGAATGATTCGATTGATGGTGTATTGGTCATGAGCATGAGTTAAGAAGTCACATTCGTCCTCCCACCCATTGTAAGCATATAGGCAT
Source organism: Retiboletus fuscus (assembly GCA_038093795.1). NCBI lineage: Eukaryota > Fungi > Basidiomycota > Agaricomycetes > Boletales > Boletaceae > Retiboletus > Retiboletus fuscus. The sequence goes on from JBBPSV010000645.1 coordinate 4,854, forward strand.
TCGTCCTGAACCGAGTTGACGAAAACATGGCGTGGTGGAGGTCGAGGGGGAACAAGGAGTTTTTCGTGCAGTAAGTAAGCCCCTTGATGGAGAGAGAAGAGGAGCTTGGATTCGTCGGTGGCTTCGGCGATGCGAAGAGTCCTTTCCTTCCAGTCAATGGTTGGGTTGGCCTTTCGTAGCCAGGGGATCCCAAGGAATACGTTATCTTTGCTGAGATGCATGACATGGCAGGTGATCTGGTGAACAAGGCCTTCGGTGGAAACAAAGAGATTAGCGATGTATCGGATGGTCCCTTTGGTGTTAATGGTTCCATCAGCATTCTTGGCGTATACCGGGTGGTCAAGCTTGGTCAGAGGGATTTTGTGTTTCTTGGCGAACCCCCAATCAATGTAGCAGACATCAGCTCCACTGTCGATCAGGGCACGGGTTTCAACGGTTTGCAAGGTGTGCGAGGGGATAATAACTTGTACTGGGATTTGCATGGAGTTCGTAGTAGAAGTTACAGATACTGAAGCACTAGGGGACATAGACATTGTGGCAGGTCCCCTCTTTAAAAACCCTGGGAGAAAGAAACCCTTCTAATTGCTACCCCGTCCTCGTCTTCATTGGCATCGTCCGGGATTTCCTCTAACTTGGGAATATCCGAAGTAACAACTGCCTTGACCGCTGGTTTCTTTCCTTTGGAGAACTTGGGACAGTTAGTAGAAAGATGTCCGCCCTCTCGGCAGCGGAAACAGAGGTTGTTCTCGACGCATCGCTTTCGTTCAGCAGGTGTCAGCTTTGGGATGGGGGTGGTGCGTACGGCGTCGACGTCCATAGCGTCGGGGTCGGGAGGGGCGGTTTTCGGGGTGGAATGGAATCCGTGGAAGACTTTCCCACTTCCTCATTTCGCCAGGTCTCTGGCCCATTCTTTCATAGCGGCAAAGTGGGCAGCTTTGGTGTACCAGTCTTCGATCTTGTTCGGGGGGGTCTCCATACTCTGAATCTTCCACATTAGTGGTTCTGGGATTCCGATGGCATAGTAGCTGATGAGGACGTTGGCGTCAGTTACTTTAGAGATAGCGACGTGGTTTTGGAAGCAAGCGGTGTATTCGGTGAGGGAAGGGGAATAGTCTCCGTGCTTGTTCTTGACCATCTTGGTCGTAGCGAGCCAGTGGAGACTGGAGGCGATAGTATCTTTTCGGACGAAGGACTTAGAGAAAGAGTCGCAGAAGTCGACGAAGGTTCCTAAGTTGAGTGTGGCTTGGGCAAGAATCTTTTGTCTGTAGGTAGCAGCCCAGACCTTGGCCGATCCCTTCTTCATGAACGATAGAGCGTAGGCCACCTTCTTGGCATCGGTGTCGTAGACTTCGGAGTTTACTGCAAGATAAAAGGTGACAGTCCTGAGCCAATCTTCGGCTTTGGCGAAGGATCTGTCGAAGTCTTCAGGGGTCCCGAGACGAAGCTCAGTGGGTTTGGTGGTTGGTGCTGCCGGCATAGCTGGTTGAGAAGGAATGGTCGGTGGTGGTGGATACGAGAGGGGAAATCCTCCGAAGGGAGGGTTGCGCGCTCGGGGGGTTGGCGAGGGTGGGGTTGGCTCCCTGGGAATAGTGAGTTCTGAAGAGAACCGATGTCGAAGGGTAAGTTCTTCTTCAGGTCCAAAGAGAGTGTCAAGGTCTAAGTCCGGGTTGGTGTCCGGGGATGACGCAGTGTCTTGGGGAGCTTCTGACTCAGATAGGTCAGTGGGCGGGGGTTCTCGTGGTCTAGACCAGCAAGGATCGATGGTGGGTCATTGGGAAGCAATGGTGGTTCAAAGATTCAAGGGATCTGCTCACAGAGAGCACGCTCGAGAATCAAGGGGTATTGGAGCTACAGTGGAGGTAGTCCACATGAGATAGAAGCTTGATCTTTTGTTACGCTTTGCCATAGGCTAGGCGTGATCTCAAAGGAGTCAAGCGGACTGAGAGTCAGAAGCTTGGACGACGCGAAGGACCTCTAGCCGTGGTGCTACTAGAGGGCTGCCCTTGCTGTGGAAGCGAAGGGTGGACAAGGACTGAGGCGAGGTAATCAGACGAAGTCCGCAAGAACTCATTAGATTGAGAAACAAGTACTAGTGGGATCGAAGTACAAGTGTGAGCATGCTACAGAGAGATAACTAGTGAACTAAAGAATACTAGGTTGGGTTGGAGTACAACCATAGTATGAGTCCGGGTTTCAAGGCAAAGGGGAACATCGGAAGATGAAAGGTATCTAGCGATGGTAAAGTTAAAAGGCCTATAGTAAAGGTACTACAGGAGAAGGAGTCCAAGTGTTGAAGGATGATCTTCTCAATAAGTATGGGGAAAGGCGAAGTCCAACGATCAAGGGTGTCTCCTTGAGAAAGGGGAATCATGGGACGAAAGAAGAGTCCAATGATGATCTACTTGTGATCTGGGAGAAGGGCAGAGTCGAAGAGAAGGTGGTCAGGGTATGAGCACCGAAGCGGAGACGGAGGCAAAAAGGGAATGAAATGTAACAGCATGTTCAAGGAGATCCATGGATTCTATGGTGCCGAGGTAGGCGGCAAGGTGAACGGGAGGCTCAGCAAGCTCGGGGATGGAGATGGTGGGTCGGCTCCCCCAGCCGGGGGTAGCTACACAGGAGGTGGGGGACGAGGTATCGTCGACAATCATGGTGCCGGGCCTCAGAATGGAAGGAGGCGTATAGTAGGGAGGAGAAGGAGAAACACTTGAGACGCTAGGAGGCAGAGGATGAGGAGAAGAAAGGTTAGGCTGAGGAGTTGGATTGGAGTGAACCTCTCGGTCGGAACAGTTGGAGAGGGTGAGAGAAGAAACAGAGTCAAGGACAGAATCAGTAACAGATTCTGTAAGCAGTGAATTAATGCATCGGGGAGGGACAGGGAGAATGAGTTCGGGGACATCAGAGCAAGGCATAGCATGGTAGAGGTTTTATTGGTGAGTAGTTAAGTGGACTGAGGAGGGAAGTCCTTGGGGTGATGCCTTTTATAAGCAGCTAGGAGGAGTTTGGAATTTTTTAGGTTCCACTCTGGTTCCCAGGAATCGTCTTCCATAGAGTATCCCTTCCAGCGGATCAGGAATTGCCATCAGGAAGGTAGTCCCTTATGACAGAGAATGTGGTCCACAAGGTATTCCTCTTCAGGATCAATCCGGTCAGGAGGTGGTCGGGGGAAGTTTGGACCATGGACAAGGGTTTTCTCAGCAGGGGAGAGAAGAGAGGTGTGGAAAACAGGGTGAGTTTTCCAGGTTTTAGGGAGGCATAAGCAGTAGGTGATCAGGGACAGAACCTTGATGATTTCAAATGGCCCTTCGCACTTCAGGCGGAACTTGGGATCTTTCTGAAGGCGATGAAGATTCCGGGCTTCCAGCCAGACCCTATCTCCCAGGGTAAAGGGTTTGAAAGGTTGACGGATGCGTGAGGCCATGGTTGCTCAAGCGAGCTTGTGGGCAGCTTGAGCCTCGTCTCAAGCTTTAAGAAGCTGGGATAAGTGGAGTTCTACTACAGGAAGATTTGAAGATGCGAGGATTGAGGGGAGGGGTTTTGGTTCATAACCCATTTGGAGGAAGAACGGGGATTGGTTAGTGACGGAGTGGGGGCAGTGGTTATGGGCAAATTTGGCAAAAGTCAGGAACTTGGTCCATGAGGTGGGGTTGTCTCCACAAAAGATTCTGAGGTACATCTCAAGTTCTTGATTAGTTCGTTTGGTTTGACCATCCGTTTGTGGGTGATAGGCGGTTGATAGGTGGAGGTCGTAATTCAGGATTCACCCCATTTCTTTGGCAAAGGCCAAAGCAAATTGGGGTCCCCTGTCAGAAATGACTCGATCAAAGAGTCTGAAACGTCGGTACACCTTGTGGAAATAGAGGGAGGCAACGTCGGCTGCCGAAGCGGATTTGGTTGTTGGGCAGAATATTGCACCTTTGAAGGCTCGATCCACCCAAATGACTATAGAGTCCTTTCCATCCGAGACTGGAAGGTCAGTAATTAGGTCGACCGTGATGTCCTGGAAAGGATGGAATGCAGAAGTAGGAATTGGAGTCAGAGGGGGGGAAACGGGGTGAGTGTTGGTTTTGCACTGTTGGCAGACTGTGCATCCCTCTACATAGTTTCGGACAAAGGATGCCAGGCCGGGCCACCAGAACTCGGCAGAGACAAGTTGACGAGTTTTGAGATACCCAGGGTGTCCGGTGGTCTCATGATCATGGCACCTGCGCAGGATTTCTCGCTGGAGATCTCCCTCTGGGGGAACATACACGTGGTCTTGGTAGGTGAGTACTCCCTCCCGATTTTGCCAGTCAGACAGCCGGGAATGGAATGCGGCGGGGATCTTTTCATCTACAGCTTGGAGTGAGGTCAGGGCGAACGGATCTGTGGCAGAGGTGGAGCAGATCTTGGAGGAAAGAGCAACGTCGATGACATTGACGAAGAGCGATGGGGGGAGGAGAGTTACTAGGGAATTATCTGAGGCGTCTCGTGGGAAGTGGTTTGTGCATCTGGAGAGAGTGTCAGGACCAGCGAGTTGAGATCCAGGTACATGGATTAGTTTGAGGTCGAAATCTGAGAGGTCAAGTAACCAATGAGCTTGTTGTCAGTTCAGAGTGTGGGGTTCCCGAAAGTAGGTGAGGTTTTTGTGGTCGGTGAACACTTGAACCTGGTGGGGGGATCCCCACAAATAATGGGACCAGGCTTTGAGTGCTCGTAACACAGCTAGGAGTTCCCGGTCATGGATGTCATAGTTCCGCTGAGTGGAGTCAAAACTCTGAGAGAGGTAGGAGCAGGGATGCCAGTCGCCATTAGGATCCGCTTGGAGGAGAATTCCCCCAGAGGCATAGAGGGAGGCATCAGTGGCGATGGCGAACGGGGTGGAGAGATCCAGAACTCGGAGGACTGGTTGGGAAGCAAACTTTGCTTTAAGGAGGTCGAATGCAGATTGGCATGCATCATTCCATGACCAGGTGGTGGTTTTCTTAGTGAGGTCGATAAGAGGTCAGGCAATAGTGGAATAATCAGGGATAAATCATCGGTAAAAGTTGGCGAAGCCTAAGAACGATCGGACCTCTTTTACCGAAGTAGGAGTGGGCCAATGGGCGATTCCATCTAGCTTAGTGGGATCCATGGCGATCTTGTCTGGGCGGATAATCATCCCAAGGTATTCGACCTCATCTCGGTCAAAGAAACATTTTTCAGGTTTTAAATGGAGGTGGAGCTCCTCCATCCGTTGTAGTACTTGGTGGGTTCGCTCGGTGTGGGTTTTTTGGTCAGGAGAAAAGATGAGAAGGTCATCCATATAAATGAACAACCACCCTTCCGCGACGAGGTCCCTGAACGAGTCATTCATGAACTGTTGGAACGTAGGAGGAGAGTTGGTTAGTCCGAAGAACATGATGTTGGGCTCAAATAGCCCTTGGTGCATGATGAAGGCGGCTTTCCACTGATCTCCTTCCTTAATACGGACGTTGTTGTAATCCCATCGGACATCCATTTTGGTGAATACCTTTGCTCCCCTAATCCTATCCATGAAGTCCTGAAGGAGGGGAAGGGGGTATGCATCCCGAATGGTCTGTTCATTTAGGCACCTATAATCTTGGCATGGTTGCAGGCCTGGTTTCTGCCCTGGGAGGGCCTTCTTTTTAACGAAGAAGAAAGGGGAAGCCTGGGGAGATTTTGAGGGAGAGATCTTTCTGGAAGCCAAACTTTCATCGATAAACTTATTCGTGGCTTGTCGTTCATCGGCGGAGAGGGGGTAGATTTTGGCTATGCGGGGAACGAAGTTTTCCTTGAGATTTATGGCATGGTCATAAGGGTGTGATGGAGGAAGAACGTTCGCAGCTTCTTTGGCGAAAACCTCCTTGTATCGGGAATACTCCTCTGGGAGGGAGGTGGTGGGGGAAGTTTTAGGGGAAAGGGCAAGGTCGGATGCGATGGAGAGACGGGAAATTACTGGAGCCAGAATGAACCATGACCCACAGCAAATGATCCAGTTGATGGTATATTGGTCGTGAGCACGAGTCAAGAAGTTGCATTCGTCCTCCCATCCGTTGTAGGTGTACAGGCACTCATCCTCAACCGAGTTGACAAGGACATGGTGTGGCAGAGGTTTGGAGGGAACAATGAGTTTCTCCTGTCGGAGATACGCTCCTTGATGGAGGGAGAAGAGGAGTTTCGATTTGTCGGTTGTTTTGGCAATCCAGAGGGTCTTCTTTGCCCAGTCAATGGTTGGGTTTGCTTTTCGCAATCAAGGGATCCTGAGGAATAGATTGTCCTTGCTCAGGTGCATGACATGGCAAGTGATCTGATGGACAAGGCCCTCGGTGGAGACAAAGAGGTTGGCGACGTATCGAATGGTTCCTTTCGTGTTGACCGTTCCATCAGCGTTTTTGGCGTAGATTGGGTGGTCGAGTTTGGTCAAAGGAATCTTGTGTTTCTTTGCAAAACCCCAGTCGAGGCAGCAGACATCGGCTCCGCTGTCAATCAGGGCTCGGGTGTCAACGGTTTGCAGGGTGTGTGAGGGAATAATAACTTGTACTGGAATTTGCATGGAGTTCATAGTAGAAGTTACAAATACCGAAGCACTAGGGGACGTAGATGTTGCTGCAGGTCCCCATTTCAAAAACCCTGTGAAAACAAAATTCTCCTTACTGCTACCCCATCCTCGTCTTCATCATCGTCATCCGGAATTTCTTCCAGCTTGGAGAGATCCGAGGTTGCAACTGCTTTGACCGTGGATTTCTTTACCTTGGAGAATTTAGGACAGTTGGTAGAAAGGTGTCCTCCTTCTCAGCAGCAGAAACAAAGATTGTTTTCGATACACCGTTTTCATTCTGCAGGTGTGAGTTTGGGGATAAGGGTAGTTCGTACAGCGTCCACGTCCATAGCGTCAGGATCAGGGGCAGTAGTCCTGGGAGTGGAGGGGATACCATGGAAAACCTTCCCGCTTCCTCATTTCGCGAGATCCCTAGCTTGCTCCTTCATGGCTGCGAAGTGAGCCGCCTTGGTGTACCAGTCCTCGATCTTATCGGGGGGTGTTTCCATACTTTGAATCTTCCACATGAGGGGTTCAGGAATTCCAATGGCATAGTAGCTGATGAGGACATTAGCGTCAGTGACTTTAGAGATTGCTATGTGGTTTTGGAAGCAAGCAGTGTATTCGGTGAGGGAGGGGGAATAGTCCCCGTGCTTGTTCTTGACCATTTTGGTCGTGGCAAGCCAGTGTAGACTAGAGGCAATGGTGTCCTTTCGAACAAAAGACTTAGAGAATGAGTTGCAGAAATCTGCGAAAGTCCCGAGGTTGAGCATAGCTTGAGCGAGAATTTTTTGTCTAAAGGTGGCAGCCCAGACCTTGGCAGAACCCTTCTTCATAAATGATAGGGCATAGGCTACCTTCTTGGCGTCAGTGTCATATACTTCAGAGTTAATGGCCAGGTAGAAGGTGACGGTTCCGAGCCAATCTTCGGCTTTGGCAAATGATCCATCAAAATCTTCCGGGGTTCCAAGGCGAAGCTCGGTGGGTTTAGCTGTTGCTGCGGCCGGCATGGCAGGTTGGGAAGGGATGGTCGGGGGTGGGTATGAGAGGGGAAATCCTCCAAAGGGAGGGTTGCATGCTTGAGGGGTTGGTGAAGGTGGGGTAGGTTCCCTGGGGATGGTAAGTTCAGAAGAGAACCGGTGTCGGAGGGTGAGTTCTTCTTCAGGTCCGAAGAGAGTATCAAGGTCTAAGTCCGGGTTGGTATCTGGGGATGACGCAGTGTCTTGGGGGCTTCCGACTCAGATAGGTCGGTGGGCGGAGGTTCTCGTGGTCTAGACCAACGAGGATCAATGGTGGGTTGCTGGGACGCAATGGTGGTTCTGGGATTCGAGGGATCTGCTCACGGAGAGCACGCTCAAGAATCTAGGGATGTTGGAGCTACAACAGAGGTAGTCCACATGAGAGAAAGCTTGATCTTTTGTTATGCTTTGCCATAGGCTAGGTGTGATCTCAAAGGAGTCAAGCAGACTGGGAGGGTCGGAAGCTTGGACGACGCGAAGAACCTCTAGCCATGGTGCTACTAGAGGGCTCCCCTTTGCTTAAGGAAGCAAAGGGTGGACAAGGGAGCAGAGATGAAGGAAATCAGATGAAGTCTGCAGGAACTCGTTAGATTGAGAAGATCAAGCTTGGGGTTACAGGTCGAGTGCTATGGTTTAAATAGACAAGCCGTGGTAATTGGATAGAACAGGATGGAACATGGTGGAACAAAGATGAGTCAGGCGTAGAACTTGGGAGAACGCTGAAGAACAGTGGTGAGTCAGCGATAGAAACGAAGATGAGTAATACAGAGAACAAAGATATCGTTAGGTGGGGTTCGAACGGTGAGACTATGGAGTACAAGACGATAGAGGTAAGCATAGGGTCAAGGAAAGCATAGTAGGAGGAGAAAAACGTAACAATAAGAAGCTTATCAGTGCACCACCAGATCGAGGTCTTGCAACCAAACAGATGAGCGGAAAAAAGAAAGAAAAATTCCACATTACAGTTGGCCTTGGATGCAATGCAGATGGGAGTGAGAAATTAGAGCCATTCTTCATTGGAAGATTTGGAATGCCCCATTGCTTCAAGAAGGTAACTCCCAAGCAATGAGGATTTTATTATCATCACAACCAGAAAGCTTGGATGACATCTGCACTATTCAAAGAGTAGGTCCTTATCTTATCATTTAAAATATCATTTAAAATTTGTCAGGTGGATAAAGAAATTTGACCTTAAAATGAAACAGCAAAATCGCTATGTTTGTTTAACAATCGACAATTTTGCTGGCCATAACATCAACTACAAGCCAAAAAATGTCAAAATTGTGCGATTCAAACCCAATCTAACACCATTCATACAACCTTGTGATGCTGGAATCATACATTGCTTCAAAGCTATTTACTGTCATAATTTCTGTGCCCATGCCATTGAACACGATGAAGCAGGCTCACAGGAGATCTACAAGATTGACCTTCTTGAGGCAATGTTAATGGCCAAGTCTGCTTGAGACACTGTCTCACAAGATACAATCAGGCATTGCTGGGACCACACACAAATCCAATTGTAAGTTTACAAGTGCTGCTGTTTGATCACTGGCAGGTTCACAAAGTTGCTAACATTCATTTGTTTCAGTGCTGGGGATGGCCCAAATGTACCTTCACTGCTGCCAGGTTCACATCTGCCTCATGCTGACCCTGCTGCATGGCAAATTATTCAGGAATTTGCTACCACAGAGATGAATCTGCCTGAAGCAGAAGCTCGTTTGGAAGCTCATCTCAGGTGTCACTATGTCAACACAGACTGGCGACCAGCTCTTACAGCTGTCATGGATGCTGAAGGAGATGTCGCCACAGCTATGAAGGCCATTGAACCATTTGCCGATGCTGCCCCTTGTCGATCAGGCCTCAAAATCCACATTCCCACAGCAAAACCATCACCTCAGTTATCCGATGCTGAGAAGATGCTGATGGCATCTGTTAGCACACTCCAGCAATGAAATCGGATCTTTGGGGAGCCACCAACACTTGAGGAGATCGTCAACCCTTCTGAGGAACAACAGAAGATCGTTTTTGACTTGGAGTCCAAGTCCGGACCCTCAGGCTCTGGCAACCTCACTGATAAGGCAATTGTGTCTTCTGTTCATCAGGAGATCACAGTTGCCAATGGAGATGTAATTGAGGTGGATTCGGACAGTGACAACGACGACGGTTCAGGCCCAACTGTTACTCGTGAGAGTGTTCTTGCACTCTGTGAAGAGCTCGAAAGCATATGTCTGGCATTTGGGGATGCTGCATCATCACTTGAGTTATCCAGACAACTACGGATATTCCGGGCTCACATGCGACGGGAAATGTTACTTCATGCAAAACAGACCTCTCTCGATGCGTATTTTACTCAGTAACTTCATAGCTAGAGCTCGTAGTATGACAATGATTGTGTCACACATTTGGCTGGAGTCACAGGGGTCACACCGTGTGAACTTTTTCGTGTTGTATAATGCTAATAATGTATAGGGTTAGAGGCGGTCCCACCGCTATACATTATGAGCAAGTCAACTGTATGTCAGAATCAAGGTGTTTTGTAGCAGTGGAACGTTGGTGGTGACCAATTGATTTGACTATCTGGGATGGAAGCATGCATGTTATTCTACACGAACTTTGGTCAGTGCGAGGAGAAATGTTGACAGCTAGGACTACACGCACTGGCAAGCTTTCAATTCACGCTTTGACTGAATCCGTTTTTGGAGGAGGTAAATCATGGGCTCGTTTTCGGCTTTCGCCGAGCCTACGCCTCTTGGTTCAGGCCGACTGAGATATTGGCAACTTTTTGAAGATGGCCTCGTCAGCAGGCTCGAGAGACGATTCAGTCGTACAAGCAGGACTCCAATATTGGGAAACTCAACCTGCAAGTCTAGACGGTGTGCTCGGTGCGTCTATCTTTCCTTATCACGCCCTCCAAGTCCCACTCAAGCTGATCACGCTAGCATAGGAGGATTCGGAACCGGGGTGCGCACCTCCACTCCACCTCGAATGACAGCGTATATAATGATTACGTGATGACCGATTCTCTAGTCCCTACCTCGCGTCGATGCGCTCGGATCACG
>JBBPSV010000647.1:0-15411 GCA_038093795.1 Retiboletus fuscus
TTGATAGCAAAAGGAGCAAAACTGTTACAATGGTATCTGTGGAATACTTTGGGCATATCTTCCCACACTGTGGACCAAATTGGATGACTAAGACACTATTTTGTAGCCAGGAGTCCATACTTCACACGACCCCACCAAGCTGAAGCAAGATTCCCACACACTCAAGCAGTACACTATGTACACTACAAAAGTACCAAACATTGTAACAGTTTTGCTTGTCACTGTATATTTGATTGTGGCTGCTAGTTGTTTGCTAGTATTTACAGCCACTCCACTTTGGCCTTGGAGTTCACTGTTGTGCTTTCTTGGTTACTCACACTGGACTCCAGTATGCCCCTTGAGTCCCTTATTCAGTGGCTAGTCCACTCCCACAAATGTTCTGCACTTCATACTATATGACTTGAGGATGAAATCAGAATCCCAAGTATCAGGAACAAGATTCAGAGAGGAATCAGAGAAATTGAGAAAATGTCCATGGAGGGTGAGATTATCTTTGGAAACAAGGATGCTGGTGGGGACACCCAAGATCTGCACTGGTAATGGTGATTTGAAAAACAATGGTATAGGATTTGAGGAAACTATAATTGTTCATAAGGTTACATTCAAAATGGATGTATAATAAACTTACTGTCTCTTCTCTTCTTGGCAGCAGGCCCATGTGGGGACTGTATTCATGACCAAAGTATATAGGGACACTTCACTAATGCCAATGAGCAATAAATATAGCATGAAGATAATCAAATCATCCATGAACTTAAACTTACCTGGTTTCTGTGGAGGCATTACCAGATTTGTAGACCTCTCCATGGCCTTGCCTTTATCCTTTGAACCAACACCAGAATCTTTGTACAGGTTTAGATCAACTATTGAACTTGTTAGTTCGAAGTTGATATTGCTTCCTTGGCTATCAGTAGTACTATGGATGCTGACAATGTCATCATAGTTATTTATTTTACAATCAAACCTACCTAATTCACTGTCATTCTCTTCTTCCTGTGATCTTGCCTCCTGCTCCACATCATAGGCAGACATAGTAGGTGATGGAACTTTGTCAGCTCTAGTAGAAAATGTGCCCATATTTGGGCTATTATATCTACTACTACTACCATATTAATCCCTGGAAGGATTTGGATTTCTTTCATGCAAGTTAAAGAAGCTCAAGTCTGTGTTAGTGGGATGTGATGCCAGTATATTTACTTAGTCATCTATGGCCTCAATGGTTGGGCTGGCATTTAAATTAAATATGGGGGTTGGGTTATCCACATCAGTTCCCTGAGCTTGTCTGCCATCCTGATTACAAGAGGATGCTTGATCAGAACTAGGAGTATTGTACCCTTGAGCTATCACAAGATATCAGAGTTATAAAGAGTAGTCACCTGCAATAACATACACATTCTTGGTAATAGTTTCTGAAGCTTTCAATGATTCAATAATGATTTGTAGGGTTGCTGCAGCTTAAAATCTGCTATATTCAAGGTGATATTCATAATGGGTTCATGTATATATTACATTGAATGTACTAACTATTGTTCCTCATAGCTCTGCCAATAACTCCAAGGTCCAGAAGTAGTCTAATGGCAGAGGAGGTGGAGTTAGCAGTAGTGGCAGTGGTGGCTATGATTGTTGAAGGGGGTATCACAGGAGTTTGTGGACATAACTGGTAGAAAGATAGCTGAGAGGATATAGCATGGGAGTGGTTAGCTGAATGTGTATGCAACAGATGATGAAAGGTGGGAGGTGAAACAATCCAATGTGTCTAGCACTGAGTGGTCATCATTGAAGAGATAGACTAGGTTGCAAAGGAACTTCATAGTAGCCTTTATACTTGGCTGAAGTGTATGAGTGATGAAAGGAAGCTTTGCTCTTAGTGTAGAAACTTTGGGAAAATCTCTAGAAGAACAAGACTGGGGTTAGCCAGTGAGTTTCCTGGGGTTTATATAGTGAAACAATATTGTATGTATATGTTTGGTTTCTGACTATGTATGATTATGTGATGTGGCAGTAGGAGGCATAAGGCTGTGAGACAGATTAAAAAGAAGTATGATGTGCATGTGTGCAGCAGAGCATAGGACAGAAATGAAAAGAAGCATAAGAATGGAAGAGAAGCAATGTGCATGGCAAAGTACAGCATGGAAATGAAAGATAGAAGAAGACTATGCTTGCTGGATAGTGTGACTTTGAAAAGGAAAGTATTAAACTCTTTAAAAGTGTCAATAAAGGTAAACAAAGCATCTATTGATAAGATGGTGTATGAGCATCTGTTGGTGTGATAAGAAGATAAGATAAGATAAAAGGACTTAGTGAAAATCTGTTATGATGGGATGTTGTAGAGAACCAATCATAATTGGAGGGGTATGTGACAGGACTGCAGGAGTGGCAAGGGGGTCTATGAATGGAATGCACAAGCTCTGAGTGGAACCACTGCCCAGGCATGTGTCCACACATCTTGTGGAATGTGATCCCTCTGTAGAGGTAGCTGCTATAATTATTGTATCTATCATTAGTACATATGTCCATTCCACAAGAGAATTCCTTACCTGTTCCTGTGGTAGATGCTTCCTGCATTTTGAAAGGGTCAGTTACCTCTGTAGAACACCCAGTATTAAACACCTTTCAATGGAAAGTGCTGCCATATACTATAGCCTGGAAAGCACTTACCTTCTTGGGTGGTATCTGATGCCTTTTCAACCTTTCCCTTTCCTTTTTCTTTTACCTTTTCCTTCTTTTCCTTTACAGCTATAACACCAAATTGTTGATTAGATATTGATATGGCAATAAGGATGGATGACTGACATGTTGCATTGGAAAGGCCCAGATGCTAGGCAGCCCCATCTGCTAACTTCTGCCAATCCTCAGCTTGCACCTTGGAAATACAGAATCCATATTTGAGACCTGACCAGATTGGGTCAGCTTCATCTTTGCTAGTGTAAAATTCATTCCAATCTGTGTGACCCATTATCACTGAAGTATTGCATGCATGTATTCTGCATAAAGTGCACCTATATCATCTATATATTCTTATGTTCCAGGTGGATACTCTGATAGGAGGATCTCCAAGTACTAATGAGATCATATTTGTGATGTCCCACATGATACTTGATAGCTAAATAGAGGTTGAAGAGATGGAAGCAGTAGTGCAGTGTGTCCTTGTTCTTTCATACTATTGTCATCAGGCCTTCCATTATAGCATCATATAGATGATGTAGTACTACAACAATGGACAAAGATTGGAAGCAAGTTGCAGTTGAGGTGATCTGTCATGTAGCTCCCTAAAAACATAGTGATGCCACACAAAGCAGTGCAAATGATCATGATAATAGCTGGGCACACTTATCAGATTGCCCACAATGCTCTTGATCTTTCAGCCATATAGCTGAACATCAAAAAAGTCTCCATTTATGGTGGAAAGCAGAAAATAATGAGTAGCCAGGATGAGGTGAACCTCATTGGCATCAGGAGTGGAATTGGGAAAGAACTGGTCAGTCATATGGTGATATTATAGGTAAAGGAACAGATATAATCTTCAAAATCCAAGGTACTGGACTGGTTTAAGTATGATGATTCACCTGAGCACTGCCATGTTTCCCATAATGAACAAATAGTATATGAAGAATATGTAAAAAAGTATAAGAGCAACATGTGCCTAATACCTCCAAAAATGAATGGCATCTATGAAGTGATCTCCACTATTCAAACATGGAACTTATTGATTGACATGATTGCCAAATATCCAAGCACTGCCACATTATATACAAACATGGGATGTACTAAGGGTCCATTAAATAGTGTTCAAACAGCTTCTGAAAAGTGTACAAATAATGTACAAACAGTATATAAATAGTGTATGAAGAATATACAGATGTGTGAACACTCATTAAATTGTGGACATCATTGGATAGGTGGCAGGAGGTATCTGTTAGATAGTTATATATGTCCAGTCAATGGTGTGTGTCCATCAGGTGGTAGTACACATAATGTATGAATGGTATTCAAAAATATATGAGTGTACCAATACTATTCAAATTTTGTACATAATTGGATAGCTTGTAGGATGTGTCCATCAGAAGTCCACTGGATAGTAGTACATGTCCATTAAGTGGTGGGGTATGTCCATTGGAAGTCCATCAGGTGGTAGTACACAGTATATGAATAATGTACATACAATATACAAGTATACCAATACTACTCAAATCATGTTTGTAGGTTATAGGATATGTCCACTGGAGTTGTATATGTCTAGGTGGCAGTATATGTTCATTTGGTGGTAGGTGGTAGTAGCTGTCCCTCCAGAGTCCATCATATAGTAGTACACAAAGTGTGCAAATAGTATACAAACAATGTACAAACAATATACAAGTGTACCAATACTACCTAAATCATGCATATAGGGCTACATAAAGGCTTATCACCAATTGCTTGAGGACAGAACCATGGAGGAGAGTTTCTATGTTACAGATACTCTTGAGATAATATTTTTCCATCTTCAATTTCTTCTTGTGAGCCAAAGGATGATGAAAAAAAGCAAAAAATGATTTGTGTGGAAAGTCCAATAGAGCTCCTTTGTCTTTCATACAAACTCAAAATTTTACAAAATTGACAGCCTCAGCAAAGAGTCCAAGAAAATCAGAAGGCCTTGGGTAGGACATACCACCCATCATCCACTGAAGTCTAGGAAGGTGTTCAAAGAGGATCTGTGGAGGTTCAGTGGTGTCAATGGTCTTACCAGCAAAAAGGATGAGATTGACTGACAGAAGAGACAAGCACAACTTCAATGCCTCAGTATGGTCACCAAGAACAAGAGAAAGCCTCCATAGTGAGCCAAGGTGACATCCAGGACACAGGAATCTCAAACACTCACTTCTGAGGATGATGAGGAAGATTTCAGTTTGTCTTTGATGCAGTTGATCAGCTGTAGTGCTTCTCACTCTGTTACTACAGAAGAAGAGTTCAGTCTAGATCATGAAGCTGAGGAGATAAAAGAGGATGCAGATAGGAATAGCCAAGGGGATTACCTCTCTAATAACTCAGAGGAGGAAGATATGAACAATTTTTATTAGTGATCTCATTCATCTCCTTTAACAAGAATCATATAGCAGTCTTGCCACCAAGTCAGGAGCTTGTTAGTGGTGAAGTATTCCAGGTTCTTGTGATCAATGATGATGTCAGTTTGGGTGCCCAAATCTTCAAGATAATGATACCATATCTGAAATGCTTCATCAATGGCAAGAAGCTCCTTATCATGGATATTGTAGTTGAGCTTGGGGGCAGAGAGTATTTGGGAGTAGTATGAAATGGGCTGGATTTCATCATCAGGGCATTGGATGGAGATGATACCAGTGATAGCATAGTCTGAAGTATCTATTGTTACGCTTGGCCCAGGTAGGGTCGAGCATAGACTCAAGGGTAAGGTTCTGGGACTAAAGAGTACCAGCGTTCTTGACATTTTGGTATGACTAAGACCTTTGGGTGAGGTATCTGCTCATAAAGAGCACGCTCAGCGTCAAAGGATACGATGAGTCCGAGGAGGACAAGTCTTATCCCAGTCTTGGGAGATCGAGCATAGGAGTTATCTCAAAGGTAGGATTGAGTAGCTCTAGTTTGGAGAATACAAGCGTGTAGACTACTGTTTATATACTTGGGCCATAGAAGGTCATGGAACTCTATGGAGCGAGTGGGAGAATGAGGATGCAAAAGAGACATGACTTGGGGAATCATAAGGACTCAGAACAAGTCAAAGCGAGTCATATCCATTGTGGATCTGTTGATCAAAGTCGATCAAAAGCAGCTGTCAATCAAAGATTATCATGAAACAAAGAAGTGGTTGGAACGACCCAAGGCGACAATGACAGTGGGGTTATTAATCAGAAATGAAATACAAGATATGATTCATGGGATAATGACCTACATGCTGTGAGATAATGGTCTGAGTAGCACCAGACGAGATGGACAGCAGTCTGTTGAGGCTGAGTTCAGCAAAGAAAAGAAAAGAAATAAATGGGGCCAGGTCAAGTCATAACATTACCCCCCTCTTACGCTCCTCAATGCCACTTGAGGATTTCTAAAGGTCAATGTAGCCCCCATTGGGGGAACCAGTGACATTGGCATAGGCCGTGTCGTCCCACATGTCGTCTGTAAAATCAAGCTCTGGCTCATCCTGAATTTGGGATGTGAGTGGGCAAGGTTGTGGACGGTGCGACCATTGCGACGAGCAGGAGGAGCTGGAGGAATGAGACGAGGATGAGGACAGGGTAGTGGGGCGGGGATGACGATGGAGAGGGCACTGATTCTGAATGTGTCCCGGGCACATGTGGAGACAAAATGGGCACTTGTACTTTGGGCAGTCAATGCACCAGTGTCCAAGGCGGTGACAGTGAAAACACAACGCATTGTATAGGGGATGGTCAGGTATGAGGCTGATCTCACCTTTGTTCATTAGATGAACTCTCTCAAGACGGTCGATAAGGTTAACTTTGCTGGGGGACAGTGGGAAGGATGACGCAGACGGCATCGGAGCAACAGGCTTGGCCAGCAAAGGGATGAGGATGGTTTTGATGGGGAGAGAGGGTTGAACAGGGGGAGCTGGGAGACCAGCCTTGGCAAGGTCCTGGGTGTAGCATTTAATGTCAGCAATAAAATCCAGCATGTCAAGCTGGTGCATGGCCGATAGGAGATAGGAACGGAGATGGCGGGCTACAAGATAGAGCTGAGTGGAGAAAAACTCCAACTGGGCATTGGCGGAGGTGAATGAGGCGATGGGGTTGAGACATGAGACCTGTAAAAATGCTAAATATAAAGACTTGAGAGGGGAATCTACATCTAGGTGGGCCTGCATCGTGGCAGCCAGGTGGGAGTCTCTGAGATGGGTTTGAAGGAGGCATCCTGACTCACATGACAGTGGGTCGGACTGAAGGGTGTATGCGAAGTGGGGTACATTGACTGAGAGGATGGTCTTGGGCTTCTCTTCCTCTTTGAGGACAGAGGGCCAAGGGAGGGGAGCTATGTTCCAACCAGGAGTGACTGTAGTACTAAGACACTCATCGGCGAGAACCATAGGAGGGTGGATGGTAGGAACAGAAAGTTCCTGGGCAAGGGGGGAAGACTTGTTGACTCCCTCAAGTAGGGGAAGAGCGGAGTCGGTGAAGGAAGACTCAGTAAGGGAAGACTCGGTGGATGGGGAATAGGACATGTTGCACGTATCGAAGGTTAATAGGACTTGGTTGGTGATGCTCATGTAGAGACCAGTGCATAGAGTTCTAAGGGGGAAAGACCTTGGGGTGAAGCTTCTTATAGCTTCAGAGGATTGCTTGGGCATGTTTGAACTCCCATTCGGGGAGCCAGGTGTCATCAGCGATGGTGAAGCCATGGCAGCGAACAAGGAATTGTCGGTTGACAGTGGGGCCCCAGTGTCATACAATCTTTTCAATTTTGTACTACTCTTCTCCATCGATAAGATCAGGTGGAGGCAATGGGAAGTTGGGGCCATGTATGGAGTTCTCCTTGTAGGGGGTGAGGAGCGAGGCATGGAAGACCAGATGTATTTTCCACATCTTGGGGAGGCGGAGTTAATACGTGATCGGGAATAGTACCTTGGTAATGGTAAAGGGTCCTTCATGTTTCAGGGCGAATTTTGGATGAGTCAGGTTTCTTTTCAAATTTCTAGCCTCCAGCCAGACTTGATCACCTTTCTCAAATGAAGTGAAATTCTTTTTGTTCCAAGAAGCCATGACTTGCCTAGCTAGTTCATGCACCACAAGGGCTTCTTGGCAGGCCGCAGTAAGTTCTTTGATGCAATCCTCCACAGTGGGAAGATCCATGAGTGGGAGGATGGTGGGAACCGGAGTGGGTTCATATCCCATCATTAGGTAGAATGGGGATTTACTGGTGACGGAATATGGGCGGTGATTGTGAGCAAATTTGGCATGGATCAGCCAATCAGCCCATGTGGTGGGGTTGTTCCCCACAAAGATCTGCATGTAGGTCTCAA
Organism: Retiboletus fuscus; assembly: GCA_038093795.1. Classification (NCBI taxonomy): domain Eukaryota; kingdom Fungi; phylum Basidiomycota; class Agaricomycetes; order Boletales; family Boletaceae; genus Retiboletus; species Retiboletus fuscus. Next base: position 7,985 of record JBBPSV010000647.1, read on the forward strand.
GTTCCTGATTGATCTGCTCCGTTTCTCCATCAGTCTGGGGGTGATACACAGTGGATAATGCAAGGGAACATCTGAGAAGCCTACTGAGTTCTTTTGCAAAGCAAGAAGCAAATTGAGGGCCTCGATCTGAGATGATCTTCTTGTAGAGGCCGAATCTGGGGTAAACTTTCTTAAAATAGAGGACAGCGATGTCCTCTGCTGTGGCGGTCTTAGTGGTAGGGCAGAAAACAGCCCCCTTCGAAGATGTGAAGTTAGCCCAGACTATTACAGCTATGAAACCATTGGACTTGGGGAGATCTGTGATCATATCACAAGAAATCTGTTGAAAGGGGCAGGTAGCCGTGGACTTGTTGGGCGTGAGCGGAGGGGTTGTGGGGTGGGTGTTGACCTTGTGTTGTTGGCAAAGAGCACAACCCTCGACATACTTGCAAACGTACTGGGCCAAACCAGGCCACCAGAACTCGCTCACAACGAGCTGTCAAGTTTTAGGGAAACTGGGGTGACCAGCAGACTCATGGTCATGACATCGTTGGAGGATGGACTGTCACAGTCTGGCAACAGGGGGAATATAGACATGGCCTTGATAGGTGAGCATGCCTTCATGAAGCTGCCAATCACTAAGGTGGGAGTGGAAGGCGGTGGGAATGGAGCCATCAAAGGCTTGAAGCGTCTGGAGGAAGAGAGGGTCATCTTTTGACGTGGTCTTGATATGATCATGCAGTGTGGAGTCAATGAGCCAGACAAAGATGGAGTCTGGGAGGAGAACCGTCTGGGTATTGTCCAGTGTGTGAGCTAGGAAATCTTGGCAGTGGGACAGTGTGTTCAGCCCAGCTAGAAGGGATCCTGGGATGTGGATCATCTTGTAGTCGAAGTCCACGAGGTCTAATAACCAGCGAGCCTGTCAATGGTTGAGATTCTGGGGGGCGCAGAAATACGTAAGATTCTTGTGATCTGTGAAGACCTGGACTGGGATGGAGGAGCTGTATAGGAGGTGGCACCACAACTTCAAAGCACGGATGATCGCAAGAAGTTCACAATCATGGATGTCGTAGTTCTGTTCTGCAGGGGAGAATGACTGGGAGAGGTACGAGCATGGGTGCCAAGCACCATTCTCATTGGTCTGTAAAAGGATACCCTCTGTGGCCATGCCAGAGGCGTCAGTCGTGATAGCAAAGGGGGCACTGGGGTCTGGGAGTCGGAGTACAGATTTGGAGAGGAAGAGTTCCTTTAGATGGAGGAACATGGCTTCCTGAGGTCGACCCCATTGCCACGGTTGGGTTTTCTTAGTGAGGTCGATGAGGGGGCATGCGATGGTGGAGTAGTCCAGGATGAATTGCCGATAGTAGTTGGCAAATCTGAGAAAAGACCGGACTTCTTTGACTAAGGTTGGGGCAGGCCAGGAGGTGATTCCATCAAGTTTGATGGGGTCCATAGTGAGTTTACTGGGAGAGAGTATCATGCCGAGGTAATCCACCTGGTCTGTGGCGAAGGAACATTTGGATAGGTGGAGATGAAGGTCAAGCTCTTCCATCCGCTGAAGGACTCTCTTAGTCTGTTCAGTGTGGAGCTGTTCATCTGGGGAGAAGATAAGGAGATCATCCATATAAATGACGAGCCATCCTTCAGAGATCATGTCCCTGAATGAATCATTCATGAAACGTTGGAACATTGCGGGGGAGTTGGTCATGCCGAAGAACATAACCATGGGTTCGAAGAGGCCCTTGTGAGTGAGGAAGGTGCCTTTCCATTGGTGTCCTTCTTTAATCCAGATGTTGTTGTAACCCCATCAGACATTGAACTTAGTGAAGACTTTAACATCTTGTACCTTGTTGATAAGGTTGTCAATCTGGGATAGGGAGTACGTGTCCTGGATAGTCTGGTTGTTAAGCTTTCGGTAGTCCATGCAGGGTTGAAGCTTTGGGTTACCATCAGAGTCAAGTTCCTTCTTCTGTACGAAGAAGAAAGGGAATGCCTGGGGGGAGTTTGAGGGGCGGATAGCACTGGACTGGAGGTTCTCTTCTAGGAAGGCTTCGGTGGTGTTATGTTTCCATGGGGATAGCGGGTATAGCTTGCTGATCTTGGGTTCGAACCCTTCCTTAAGGTTAATCTTGTGATCATATGCCCGTTCCAATGGGAGTTGTCTGATTGGTCGTTCTTCAAACACCTTTTGGAACAGCTCATATTCCACCAGGAGGGTGACTTTGGATTTCTTGTTGAATTTGGCTTGTGCGAGTTGCATGGCAGAGGTGACCTTGGCGATGACTGGAGAGCCGAGGGGGTAGAATCAGGATCCACACCATTGGATCCATCCTATACGGTAGTGATCATGGGCTCTCTGACAGAACTCATTCTCAGATTCCTTATCAAGGTACTCATAGAGTCAGGCATGGTCTACGCAGTTAACTTTGACTTGGCGTGGGGGTGTCCAGTTGAAACTGGGTCTCTTGAATCGGTCGCTATACTTGGAGGTAGCGACGTTGTGTTCCTGGAAAAGAACCTTGGATTGATCACAGGATTCGGGAATGTCAATTGTCTGTTTGCACCAGTCGATCTTTGGGTTGGTAGAGCAGAGCCACGGAAGTCCAAGAATAACATTCTCACTTCCACACAACATAACATGGAAGAGGACTTTCTGCATGATTCCTCCAGTGTTGGCATAGAGGGTGCAAGTGAATCAGATGGCTCCATGGGAGTTGCTGGATTGGTCGACATTCTGGACCAGGATGGGTTTCAGTAGTCGAGTGATGGGAAGTTTGTGCTTTCGCACAAAGTCCCAGTCTATGCAGGAGATGTCGGCGCCACTGTCGATCAGGGCACAGGTGTCAACAGCTTTGAGGGTGTGCACAGGTACGATAAGTTGGACTGGGATTTGCATGGATTTGCAAGTCTCAGATACTAGTACATTGGCACATCTAGGAGGAGTCTGTGTTGACGGGGTCCTCCATTCTAAAAATCCTTTCAGGAGAAGGAGATTCTGGCTACCAACTCAACTTCATCATCATCTTTGCAGTCGGCTAGCTCCAGAATGTCATCCTTCCTAACCTTTTGGGTCTTCTTAGGCTTGGCAGAACAATCGTAGGCTTTGCACTCTTTTGCCATATGGCCGGTCTGGCAGCATCAGAGGCAATGGCCTTCCTTGAAACACTTCTGCCTTTTGGCTTCAGTGAGCTTGGGGGGAAGACAGACCACGTCGATGTCCATGGTGTTGGGGTCCTTTTCTTCTTTCTTGGAATACTGCAGTACATACGAAGTACTGGGTTTCTTATGTTGCTGGACGATCCCTCAGGCTCGTTGGCGATGGGAGTCAAAGAGAGCCGCCTTCTTATACCAGCTGGCGACTTTAGTGGGGGGATTCTCCATCCGGAGAATGTCGAACATCAGGTCTTTGGATATACCCACAGAGTAATAGGATACTAGCACCGAGTCATTGGATACTCCTGCAGCGGATACTTTGGACCTGAACTGGGCAGTGTAGTTAGCCAATGAAGGGGAGAACTCGCCCTTCTTTCCTGGGATCATACGTTTGGTGGCAAGCCAAGTGAGTGCATTGGTAACCAATTCTGAATGGGAGAAAACTCCTTTGAATTCGGTAACGAAGTCAGACCACTTTCCAAGAGAGAAGCCTCTGCCAGCGATCTTGGATTCTCTGAAGGTATCAGCCCAAGTAGCAGCCGTACCTTTCTTCATGAAAGAAAAGTGCATAGGTGATTCACCTAGCATCGTCGTTGTAAGTCTCTGCATTGATGGATAGGTACAACTGTACCGAGCACAGCCAGGGCTTTGCTCTCATGAGATTTCTGTTGAAGTCCTTGGGGACTCTGAGATGGATTTCTGTGGGCTTGGTTCCCATAGTGGGAGTCTGGGGCTGGGGGGCGGCAGGTGCCATGGCTGGGAAAATACAACTGCTTTGAGTGATTGGGGTTGGTGACGGTGGGGTGGGGCTTCGGGGAATAACTGCTCCAGCTGAAAGCTGGTAGGACAGTAAACTAGTGAGTTTGTGTGATTCTGCTTCTGCAGAGGGAGAGCGTAGCTTGAGGTCAAGGTCGGGGTTATCAGAGCCTTCAGTGGAAGCTTCTGATTCTGATGATTTTGAGGATTCAGCAGTTTGCTGTTCTGTGGCTCTCCACAAGGTGGAGATCGGTGGCGGTCAGGCTGAGAAGGAGGGTCTACTCGATGGTAGCTGCAACATGGTAAGTTGGAGCTTTTGTTACGCTTGGCCCAAGTAGGGTCAAGCATAGACTCAAGGGTAAGGTTCTGGGACTAAAGAGTACCAGCGTTCTTGACATTTTGGTATGACTAAGACCTTCAGGTGAGGTATCTGCTCACGAAGAGCATGCTCAGCATCAAAGGATATGATGAGTCCAAGGAGGACGAGTCTTATCCCAGTCTTGGGAGATTGAGTGTAGGAGTTATCTCAAAGGTAGGATTGAGTAGCTCTAGTTTGGAGAATACAAGCGTGTAGACTACTGTTTATATACTCGGGCCATAGAAGGTCATGGAACTCTATGGAGTGAGCGGGAGAATGAGGATGCAAAAGAGACATGACTCGGGGAATCGTAAGGACTCAGAATGAGTCAAAGCGAGTCATATCTGCTGCAGATCTGTCAATCAAAGTTGATCAGAAGCAGCTGTCAATCAAAGATTATCATGAAATGAAGAAGTGGTTGGAACAATCCGAGGCAACAATGACAGTGGGGTCATTAATCGGAAATGAAATACAAGATACGGTCTGTGGGATAACGACCTACATGCTGTGAGATAACGGTCTGGGTAGCACCAGACGAGACGGACAGCAGTCCATTGAGACTGAGTTCAGCAAAGAAAAGAAAAGAAATAAACGGGCCAGGTCAAGTCATAACATCTATTTTCATGATAATAGGGGCATCAGAAAGCCAGTGGGTCAGGATAGGGGCAGTAGTGAAGGTGTTTTTCAGATGCTGGAAAGCAGAGTAACAGTCATTTGTGAATGATCAAGGAGTGCCTTTGCAAGTAAGGTGAGTTAAAGGAATGATAATGTCTGAGTAGTTTTCTATGGATTGGCAATAGAAGTTGGCAAACCTGAGAAAGGACTGGATGTCCTTGACCTTTTGGAGCTCAGGCGAATCTTGTATTGTCTTCACCTTTTTGGAGGACATTGAGAAAACAGAGGGTGACATGCAGTAGCCCATATACTCTGGAATCAGTGCTCCACTTGCACTTCTCAGGTTTGGCATAAAGCCCATGTTTGCATAGTTGTCAGAGGACTTCTCAGACATGCTCCTTGTGGGGGCCTTGTCCTTAGAGTAGATTAGGATGTCATCCAAGTAGATGATGACACAAACATCTAGAAGATCTGTGAAGATAGTATTGACAAACTGCTGGAATGCTGCAGGGGCATTGGTGAGACTGAAGGGCATCATGAGCCACTCATATGAGCTGTAGTGTGTCCAAAAGGATATCTTCCATTTATCTCTCTCAGCAATTCAGACTACATGGTAAGCATGCTGGAGGTCAATTTTGGTATAAATTTTAACTTGGCTTGGAGCATCTAAGAGGTCAGATATGCAAGGAAGTGGGTAGCAGTCTTTCTTTATAATCTTGTTGAGTTCTTTAAAGTCAATGCAAAGATAAAGGGAACCATCCTTCTACAGATGAAGAGGGCTGGAGTAGCATAGGCAGAAGAGAAGGGTCAGATAAAACCCATTGCTAGATGCTCATCTAGGAAGAAATAGAGGGACTCAAGTTTGGAGGGAGAGAGAGAGTATGTAGCATCTAGGGGAGGAGAAGCTCCTTCCTTCAAGTCAATCTTCAGGTTGTGTTCATGATGTGGAGCAAGAGTATCAGCCTTACTTTTGCTGAAAACATCAGTGAAGTTGTAATATTTGGAGGAGATGCCAGAGAGATTGACTGGTTCAGGGGAGGTGGAGACAGCTCAGAGATCACTTTCCTTAGGGTGAATCTCCATACTGAACTGCACAAAGCCTTGCAGGTAACAAGCCAGCACAAAGGCTGGTGCACTGATGATCATGATAGGGGGAGCCTTGTGATCAGAGAAACTTGGTGGATTAGATGGAGGAAAATCAGCCAAGAGAGGTGACTCCTGAGACAATAGAGGAAAGCTTGGAGATACTAGCAAACATTGTTTGGGTGAATGGAAAAAGATACTGCTCAAAACCCAAACAATCAACAGATTGTGGAGGGTGAGCCAGTTGTGTCCTAGAACAAGAGAACAAGATAAATCCAGCAGAGTAATATAGGATATCATCAGAGTGATATCACTAGTTTTGAATCAGATAAAGAGGTTGATAGCTTGAGTGATGGTGTGGTTCATGGTTCCATCAAAGAGTTGCAGTTGCAGTGGAGGTATGAGGTAGATTGAAAGTCCATGTTTATTAACAAAAGATGTATTGATGAAACAATCAGAGGATCCAGAATCTATGAGTGCAGGAAAAGGAGGGAGCAGATATGATACAAGAGTGATAGAAGGCATAAGTGATTTCAGGTCTGAATGAGTGGATGTATTGAGTTGGATCTCCTTTGCATGTTTGGAGTCAATGCAATCTCCTTCTTGTGTAGAGTTTGGAAGGTTGCTGACTATTTTTTGCCTCTGAGGTGGAGGTGTCCAGTTTAGTCTCTGGATTTGTGGCCACCACTCAGGCTTTGGACACCTTTGAAGAAGACTTTGGGCAGCTTCATCATTCCAAGGGGTTCAGCAATGACCAAAGGACCAACCAAAGGACTGAATTTGGTCCCACATGACAACCCAAAGGTCTGGGTCACATGACTCATTTTCACCCCAAGCACAACCCTAGAATTGGGTTTAGCATAGTGGGTAGCAGCTGTATTAGCATCTTAGCATACTACTACCAGGCAAGGGTTCATGACCTGGATAGTATGTATTCACACGAGCATACAGACAGTGCTGGTATGATAGGATAGCTAGCAAAACAGCTGTAAACAGCTCTGTACATTTTAAAAAAGGGCACAGGGGGGAGGGGGGAGGACAAAACCGGAAGTGTGGGCAATTGAAAATGTCTGCTGTTGGAAGGTCAAGCATAAACCATGAGAATGGAAGAATGGGGAAAAAGAGAAGGATGAAATAGGCACTAGGAAGTAGTAATTAGGTGGGAAATGGGCAAAAGAAACAAAAGAGAAAGAAAAAGAAAGAGCTTGCAGCCACCATGACCAGAAAGCTTGAAGGCAAGAATAGGGACTCCAGCCATTATTGGTCCTCCTCGAGATAGGCTAGCTAGAGGCACTTGATGCTGTCTTGAGTATAGAAGTAAGAGTTGGGAGTGCTCAGGTCAGCAGCAAACTCTTTAGTATTCAGCAGTTCATCCTTCAATATTTGAAGGTAAAGGTCTCCATCCATCCTACCATCAATCTTGGCAGCATAGCCAACTCCTTCCCAAGTCATACAGCCCCACATCATCAAAGAACCTCCTCCA
>JBBPSV010000649.1:0-15392 GCA_038093795.1 Retiboletus fuscus
GGCCCTCCTCCTCAGCCCGACCGCCACCAATCTCCACCTCGTGGAGAGCCACAGAATCACCAGACCCCGAGTCCTCAGCCTCAGAAACATCGGACTCAGAAGCCCCTACTGAAGGCTCTGATAACCCTGACCTAGATCTCGAGCTACGCTCTCCCACTGAGGAAGCAGAATCACAAGAACTCTCTAGACTACTGTCCCACCAGCTTTCAGCCGGCGCAGTTATTCCCCGTAGCCCTACCCCACCATCACCGACACCGATCGCTCAAAGCGGTCACATATTCCCAGTTACGGCACCCCCAGCCCCTCAGCCCCAGACTCCCGTCATGGGAACCAAGCCCACGGAAATCCGCCTCGGAGTCCCCGAAGACTTCGATGGAAATCTCACCAAAGCGAAGCCCTGGCTTCGATCGGTACAATTGTACCTCTCGATCAACACAGAAATCTACAATGACGATGCTAGGTGAATCGCCTACGCACTCTCTTTCATGAAGAAAGGTACGGCATCTACTTGGGCTGATACCTTCTGAGAATCCAAGATCTCCGGCGGAGGCTTCTCTCTTGGGAAGTGGTCCGACTTTGTTTCTGACTTCGAAGGAGTTTTCTCCCACTCAGATTCGGTTACCAACATGCTCACCTGGCTTGCCACCAAACGCATGATCCCCGGAAAGAAAGGCGAGTACTCCCCTTCTCTAGCTAACTACACCGCCCAGTTCAGGTCCAAGGTATCCGCCGCAGGAGTAACCGATGACTCAGTCTTAGTCTCCTATTACTCTGTGGGTATACCCGAAGACTTGATGTTCGATGTTCTCCGGATGGAGAAACCCCCCACTAAGGTCGCTGACTGGTATAAGAAGGTGGCCCTCTTCGACTCTCACCGCCGTCGGGCCCGAGGAATCGCGCAGCAACACAAGAAGCCCAGCAACCCCTATATCCCGACCTATTCCAAGAAGGAAGAAAAGGACCCCGACGCCATGGACGTCAATGCGATCCGACTTCCCCCCAAGCTCACTGAAGCCGAAAGGCAGAAGTGTCTCAAGGAAGGCCGTTGCCTCCGATGCCGCCAGACCGGCCATATGGCAAAGAAGTGCAAGGTCTACGACTCACCGAAGAACCCGAAGAAGACTCGTAAGGTGAAGAAGGATGATGTCCCTGAGCTAGCTGACTGCGAAGACGATGATGACGAAGTCGAGTCAGTAGCTAGAATCTCCTTCTTCCGCAAGGATTTTTAGAACGGAGGACCCCGTCAACGCGGACTCCTCCTAGATGTGCCAATGTACTCGTATCTGAGACTTGCAAATCCATGCAGATCCCAGTTCAGCTCATCATACCTGTGCACTCCCTCAAAGCCGTTGACACCCACGCCCTGATCGACAGTGGCGCCAACATCTCCTGCATCAACTGGGACTTTGTGCGAAAGCACAAGATCCCCACCACTTGACTACCGAAACCTATTCCGGTTCGGAACGTAGACCAATCTAGTAACTCTCATGGAGCCATCCGGTTCACCTGCACTCTCTATGCCAACACCGGGGGAATTACCCAGAAAGTCCTCTTCCATGTCATGTCCTGTAGAAGTGAGAACGTTATCCTCGGACTCCCCTGGCTCCGCTCCACCAACCCCACGATCGACTGGTCTAAACAGACGATCGACATCCCCGAATCTTGTGACCAATCCAAGGTTCTTTTCCAGGAACACAATGTCGCCACCTCTGAACATAGCGACCGATTCAAGAGACCCAGCTTCGACTGGACCCCCCCGTGCCAAGTGAAGGTCAACTGCGTTGACCACGCCCGACTCTACAAATATCTTGACGAAGAGATGGAGAGCGAGTTCTGTCAGAGAGCTCACGACCACTATAGAATCGGCCGAATCCAAAGGTGTGGATCGCGGTTCTACCCCCTAGGCTCCCCAGTTATCGCCAAGATTACCTCCGCTATGCAGCTTGCGCAAGCGGAATTCAACAAGAAACCAGAAGTTACCCTCCCAGCGGAGTATGAGCAGTTCCGAAAGGTGTTTGAAGAACGACCACTTGGACAACTCCCACCGGAACGGACTTACGACCACGAGATTAACCTCAAAGAAGGCTTCGAACCCAAGATCAGCAAGCTATACCCGCTATCCCCGTGGGAACGAGAAGCTACCGAAGCCTTCCTAGAAGAGAACCTCCAGTCCGGTGCTATCCGCCCCTCGAACTCCCCCCAAGCCTCCCCTTTCTTCTTCGTCCAGAAGAAAGAACTCAACGCCGACGGTAACCCTAAGCTTCGACCCTGCATGGACTATCAGAAGCTTAACAACCAGACGATCCGAGATGCATACCCCTTACCCCGGATTGATGACCTCATCAACAAGGTGCAAGACGCTAAGGTCTTCACCAAGTTTGACGTTGCACGGCCCTAACTTCCCATCACCACCGCCTGACCTTATCGATGGAGAAGAGCAGTACGAAATTGAAAAGATTGTACGCCACCGGGGTTCCGCTGCCCATCGACAGTTCCTTGTCCGCTGGCATGGCTTCACCGCCTCAGACAACACCTGGCTCCCGGAACGGGAGTTCAAACATGCACAAGCTATCCTCCACAGCTATAAGAAGCTTCACCCCAAGGTCTTCTCTCCTTAGAACTCTATGCGCTGGTCTCTACGTGAGAATCACCAACCGAGCTCTACTACCCATACCCACTAGCATGTCTCACTCTCCGTCAACCGAATCTTCTCTTACCGAGTCCTCCGTCATCTTCACCGACTCCGCTCTTCCCTCCCTCGAGGGAGTCGATGATTCCTCTTCTCTTGCTCAGGAACTCTCAGTTCCTACCATTCATCCCCCCATGGTCCTAGCCAACGACTGCATCAGTAACGTTGCCACCTCCGGGTGGAACACCACGCCCCTCCCTTGGCCCTGTCCTCAAGGAGGAAGAGAAGCCCAAGACGATCTTATCTGTCAATGTCCCTCGCTTTGCCTATACCCTTCGGTCCGACCCACTGTCATGCGAATCCGGATGACTTCTCCAAACCCGCCTCCGTGACTCCCACCTCGCAGCTACTATGCAGGCGCATTTAGATGTAGACTCCCCCCTTGAATCATTATACCTAGCATTTTTACAGGTCTCTCGTCTCGACCCTATTGCTTCATTTACCTCCGCAAACGCCCAGTCTGAGTTCTTCTCGACTCAGCTTCGCCTTGTAGCCTGCCGTATCTGGTCGTACCTCTTATCGGCCATGCACCAGCTTGACATGCTGGACTTCGTCGCTGACATTGAATGCTACTCACAGGACCTCGCCAAAGCCGGTCTCCCCCTTCCTCCCATTTGACCCACACTCCCCGTCGAAACTATCCTAGCCCCCTCGCCAGCCGAGCCCCCCGCTCCGACGCTGTCTGCGTCGTCTTCCCCGCTGTCACCCAGCGAGATTCACCTTATCGACAGGCTCGAACGGGTTCACCTCATGAACGAAGGTGAGATCAGCCTCAGTCCTGATCATCCTCTTTACAACGCCTCCTGTTTTCACTGTCACTGTCTTGGACACTGGCTGTTACGCTTTGCCGTGGGCTAGGCGCAATCTCAAAGGAGTCAAGCGGACTGAGTGTCGGAAGCTTGGACGACGCAAGATACCTCTAGCCGTGGTGTTACTAGAGGGCTTCCCTTGAGGTGGACTCGAAGGGTGTGCGAAGGCTGAGACGGGAGGATCAGACGAAGTCCGCAAGAACTCATATGATTGAGAAGATCAAGCTTAGTGTTACAGGTTGAGTACTACGGTTTAAATAGACGAGCCGTGGTAATCGAATAGAATGGGATGGAATGTCATAGAACAAGGATGAGTCAGACGAAGAACCTGATAGAACGCTGAAGAACAAATGGTGAGTCAGCGTTTACAAAGCAAGGAAGTCGAACGAATGTCTAAGAATAGTGTGAGTAATACAGAGGTAAAAGATGTTGTCAGGCGGGGCTCGAACAGCGAGACGACAGAGTTCAAGGTGAAAGGTAAGCATAAGGTCAAGGTCAAGGAAAGCGTAGAGACGAACGTAGAGATGAAACAGGGAAAAACGTAACACTGGCGCATTGACTGCCCCGAGTACAAGTGTCCATTTTGTCTTTGCATGCGCCCCGGACACATTCAAAACCAGTGCCTCCTCCGTCGTCGTCCCCGCCCAGCTACTCCGTCCTCATCCTCTCAATCCTCTAGTTCCTCTCGTTCGTCGCGAAGGTCGCACCATCCGCGACCTCGCCCGCTCGCGTCCTGCATCCAGGATGAGCCGGAACTTGATTTTACAGATGACGTGTGGGACGACATGGCCTACGCAAATGTCACCGGATCCCCCAACGGGGGCTACATCGACCTATGAAACCCCTCAAGTGGCATTGAGGAGCGTAAGAAGGGGGTAATGTTACGAGTTGACCTGGCCCCATTTATTTCTTTCTTTTCTTTCACTTAGCTTAGTCTCGATGGATCGCTATCCATCTCGTCTGGCGCTACCCAGACTACTCCCGTACGGCACGTAGGTCGCTATTCCCACGGACTGCATCTCCTTTTCATTTCTGACTAATGACCCCGCTGTCACTGTCGCTTCGGGCCGCTCCGGCCACTTCTCTGTTTCGTGATAATCTTTGATAGACAGCTGCTTCTGATCGACACTGATCGACAGATCTGCAGTGGATATGACTCGTTTTGACTCGTCCCGAGTCCCTACGATTCCCCGAGTCATATCTCTCTTCATCCCTAGTTTACCCGCTCATTCTACGGGCGTCCATGACCTTCTATGGCCCGCGTATATAAACCGTAGACTCTGCACTTGTATTCCTTAAGCTAGAGCTACTCAATCATACTCTTGAGATAACTCCTACGCTCGACCTCCCAATACCAGGATAAGACTCGTCCTCCTCAGACTCATCGTATCCTTCGACGCTGAGCGTGCTCTTCGTGAGCAGATACCTTGCCCGAAGGTCCTTAGTCGTACCGTAGCGTCAAGAACGCTGGTACTCTCCTAGTCCCCAGAATCCCTTTGAGTCTACACTCAACCCTACCCAGGCCAAGCGTAACACTTCTTTGACTGGGACGAGGTAGAGTACTTAGGGATGATAATTTGTCCAGACAAAATCGCCATGGACCCCACCAAATTAGATGGAATAGCCCACTGGCCTACCCCCACCTCAGTGAAGAAGTCCAATCATTCTTGGGTTTCACCAACTTTTACCGAAGATTCATCCCTGATTACTCACCCATCGCCCAACCTCTCATCAATCTCACCAAAAAGACCACCACCTGATCTTGGGGAGACTCATTCCAATCTGCATTTGATCTCCTCAAAGAACGATTTGCATCCAAATCCATCCTCAGAGTCCCAGATCTCTCCACTCCCTTTGCCATCTCCACTGATGCTTTCCTGTTTGCCTCTGGAGGAATTCTCCTACAAGCGGATGCCAATGGGGAATGGCACCCCTGCTCATACCTCTCCCAGAGTTTTGATTTGGCTCAACGAAACTATGATATCCATGACCAAGAACTCCTCGCAGTTTTTCGAGCGCTCAAAGCCTGGTCCCAATATTTACAAGGATCCCCCCATCAGATTCAAGTGTTCACCGACCACAAAAACCTCACCTACTTCCGGGAACCTCACACCTTGAACCGGCAGCAAGCCTGTTGGCTGCTAGATTTGGCAGATTTTGATCTTAAACTGATCCACATACCTGGATCGCAACTTTTGGCTCCTGATGCTCTCTCTCGACGAGCAGACCACCTTCCAGTTCACACACAGGATAATGCTCTCATCACATTACTCCCACCATCCCTCTTTATCAATGTCATTGACGTAGCCCTTTCTATGAAAATCCATTCAGCCTCCACAGCCGATCCATTCGCTCTAACCTCCCTCCAAGCTGTTGACAAAAATATCCCCTCGGCATTCTGCTCCTGACTCTCTGATTGGCAAAACCGTGAGGGAGTACTTACTTACCAAGATCGGGTGTATGTTCCTCCAGATGAGGACCTTCGGAGAGAGATCTTGCAGAGATGTCATGACCATGAAACAGCCAGCCACCCTAGTTACCTTAAAACCCGTCAATTAGTCTCTGCCGAATTTTGGTGGCCCAGCCTCACATCCTTTGTCCGAAATTATGTGAAAGGATGTGCTACCTGTCAACAATGCAAGACCAACACTCACCCTATTGCCCCCCCTCTGACTCCCATCGCCACTTCTGCATCTCATCCCTTCCAAGACATCTTCGTCGATTTGATCACCGACCTCCCTATTTCAGATGGCAAGGACTCTATTGTCATCTAGGTGGATCGCACCTTTAAAGGGGCAATATTCTGTCCAACCACCAAGTCAGCTTCTGCGGCTGAGGTCACCTCCCTCTATTTCCATAAAGTCTACCGCCGTTTCAGCCTTTTTGACCAAGTCATCTCTGATAGAGGCCCCCAGTTCGCCTTGGCGTTTGCCAAGGAGATGGGAAGGATCCTAAACTACGACCTTCATCTATCTACCACATACCATCTGCAAACCGACGGGCAGACAGAGCATATGAACCAGGAGCTCGAAACCTACCTCCAGATTTTCTGCGGTGACAACCCCACTTCTTGGACAGAATTCTTGACCTTCGCTGAATTCGCCCACAATCACTGCCCCCACTCTGTCACCAACCAGTCCCCATTTTTTCTCCAAATGGGTTATGAACCAAAACCACTTCTGTCCATCCTTGCATCCTCCAAACTCCTGGCAGTGGAACTCTGCCTCTCCCAACTCACCAAAGCTAGAGATGAAGCCCAAGCCACCCATGAGCTTGCTAGAGCAGTAATGACCTCCTGGACACAATGGAACTTCAGACCCTTTACCCTGGGAGATAAGATTTGACTAGAAGCAAGGAATCTCCACTGCCTCCTGAAGAATCCCAAGTTCCTCCCATGACGGAAAGGACCATTTGAAATCACCAAGGTTCTTTCCCCACTCACCTACTGCTTATGCCTCCCTAAAACCTGGAGAATCCACCCCGTTTTCCACGCCTCCCTTCTCTCCCCTGCCAAGGAGACCCTCGTCCATGGCCCTAGCTTCCCAAGATCCCCTCCTGACCATGTCGGCCCTGAAGAAGAATACCTCGTGGACCACATCCTTCATCATCAGGGCCCTCCTTCCCAACAGCATTTCCTGATCTGTTGGAAAGGGTATTCGGTTGAAGAAGATTCCTGGGAACCCAAGCAGAATTTGAAGAATTTCAAACTTCTCCTCACTGCCTATAAAAAGCGTCACCCTAAAGACTTTTCTCCTTAGCCTGCTTAACAATTCTCTTACCACAACATCATGCCCTGCTCCAATGCCCCAGAAATCATCCTCCCTATCCCTCCCCACAGCCTTGCTTCACCACCTTCCCAATCTTCTCATGATTCTGTCCTTGATTCTGTTACTTCTCTCACCATCTCTGACAATTCCGACAGAGGAGTTTTCCTCAGCCCAGCTCCTTGCCCTAGCCTTTCTCCTTCTCATTCTCTGTCTCCTAGCATCTCAGATATTCCTTCTACTTCTTCCTATGCTATGCCTTCTTCTGTTCTGAACCCCCACTCCATGATCATAGATGATACTTTATCCCCCACCTCCCGCATTGCCACCCCTGGCTGGGGGAGCTGCCCTGCCATTTCCATTCCTGAGATCGCCGAACCCCCTATCCACCTTGCTGCCTACCTCAGTACCATTGAATCCGTAGACCTCCTGGAACATGCTCATCAGGTACAACCCAACCTCCCCACTGAGGCCCAATCCTGAACCCTCCTCCGCTTTATCCGGGATCCCAGGTATGCTGTCCCTATTGGGTCACACCTTGACTACGGGTTGGCGCTCCACTCCCTCTACCTTGCCACCCTCCAAGTGGCCTGCCTCTCTTCCATTGTGTGGACTCCCTCTGCTGACGCTCACGCCACCCTCTGGGACTACTCCCTCTCTCATATCCAGATGGAAATGGAAACCAACCTCATTCTAGCATTCTACCAACTCAGCATGCTCAAGTTCATGAAGGACCTAGACTGTTACCTCTGGGACTGTTAAGACTGAGTTGGGTGGTCGAAGGTAGACTGGTCCGAGCTTCTCCAAAGACCAATCTAGGTCCGGACTTCCTAATTTGGAAGTCCGAGATTTCGGACTTGAAGGGACTTGGCTTCAGCGACTCGGGTCGGAGCACTGTGCCCTTGCCGTGGTCTCAGGTCCCAGTATTTCAGAGGGTCGAAGTTTGGAGTGGATTCTTAACGTCATAAACAACGTCAAGGAGGAGGTTCAGAGAGTGGACTGAGGTTGTTAATCTAAGTCGATATTCGGACTGAAGAATACATGTGTATCTACAAGATTTATATATGAAGAAAGAGAACAGCATTAGTATCGGATTTGTAAGTAGTTCGGAAGTCCGGATGTTCGAAGACTGGAGCTGTGTTCATAAGCGAGACACAGGTTCAGACAAGAATGTAAAGTGGGACTAATACTAAAGGAGATGGAATGATGTCGTAAGTAATATGTATCATAGTTCGGAAGTCCAAACGGAAGTCCGAGTGAAGCGGACTATCGGACTAGCATCAAATAGGTTCGGATAAGGTTGGGTATGGGATATGACAGGGACCTCGCCCGCTACACCCATCTTGGGTTGACCTCAGTATCTACTCCCTCAGCCTCCTCCTCCTCTTTGAATTCTGAGGAACTCAACATCATTGAGCAGATTGAAGCCCGTTGGATGGGCAACTTCAGCAATACCCCCCTTCTGTCCTCCCACCCTCACTTTCACAAGGTGTGCTTCCAATACCACCGCCTCGGTCACCAGCATGTCCAGTGTGGGGCGTACCAGTGCCCAATTTGCCTCTGTTTCCATCCCGGTCACTCTCAGCAGCAGTGCCCTCTGCGCTGCACTCCTCCGCCGCCCTCGCCCTCTACCTCTCCCACCTCCTCTCACTCATCACATCCCTCCTCGCCCCACCACTTCTACCACGGACCCCACTGCTCCCGTGGTACTCAGCATATGGTCCCCAGTCGCCCTCACTCCCACTCTCCTGATCTGGACCAGAGAGTGGACAATGACATCTGGGATGACACAGCCTTTGCCAACGTGACCAGCTCACCGGCTATGGGAGCCTGTGACTTATAATAGTCTGCAACAGTGTCTTGATCCTCATGGGGGGGTAATGTTATGTTTTCTTTTCCCTTTCGTCCTCCTTTTGCTACGCTCTGCCCTATGCCCATCTCTCTCACCTTGTACCTACTCGTCTCGCTGTTCGAGCCCCGCTTGACGATATCCTTTTTACCATTGCATTACTCATATATTCTTTAATGTTCCATCAAGTTCGATGCCACGAATATGCTGACTCACCTGTGTTCCTCAGCATTCCATCTAGTTCAATTCCATATATATGCTGACTCACCCTTGTTCTTCAGCATTCCATATAGTTCCCTCACTTTATCATGGCTCATCTATTTAAACTGTAGCACTCAACCTGTAACACTAAGCTTGATCTTCTCAATACTACAAGTTACTGTGGACCTTGTCTGATCCCAGTCTCAGTCCTTGCCCACCCTTCGCTTTCACAGCAGGGTAGCCCTCTAGTAGCACCATGGCTAGAGGTCCTTGACGTCGTCTAAGCTTCCGACACCCCAAGTCTGCTTGACGCCTTGAGATAACGCCTAGCTCATGGCAAAGCATAACACTATTGTTCTCTTCTCTGGACACACGTCCGAAATATCCTCCCTCCTAGGCCATTCCCTTCTGGTACTTCATCTCTGCCTTGAACCCTCTTTAGGGATGAACCCATCACACCCCTCACCTTTTTATACTACCTGGACTTCTCCATAGGAGCCAGGTTTGTTGTTCTTCACTGGACTAAGTGAACGATAACTGGATGGAGTGTACATGACAATGAACAGTCTGTAGGATGTGGTGAAATGATGGGATATGACACTAGAGACATATGAGTCTCTACACTGCCTTGAGAGAGTCCACCTCATGAATGAAGGTAAGATCAGCCTTACCCATGACCACCCCCTATACAACATGTCCTGCTTTCATTGTCACTGCCTCAGACACTGGTGCATTGATTGCCCAGAATACCGATGCCCCTTTTGCCTATGCATGCACCCCAGACATATCCAAAACCAGTGCCCCCTTCATCATCATCCTTGCCTGGCCATCCCCTTGTCATCCTTGTCCCACTTGTCCCACTCCTCTCACTCTTCTGGCAGGTTGAACTGTTCCCGACCTTGCCCCCTTGCAGATTGTATCCAGGATCATCAAGAGCTTGACTTCACAGATGACATATGGGACAACACGGCATACGCTAATGTCACTGGTTCCCCCAATGGGGGCTACATCAATCTTTGAACTCCTCAAGTAGCATTGAGGAGCATAAGAGGGAGGTAGTGTTATGACTTGACCTGACACTCATTCATTCTTTTGTTTTACTTAGCTTAGTCTCAATGGACCTCTGTCCATCTCATCTGGCCTTACCCAGACCACTCTCACAGCATATAGGTTGTTGTCCCACAGACTGCATGTTTTATTTCTGACTATTGACCCCACTGTCACTTGTCATTTCGGGTTGTTCTGACCACCTTCTGTTTCATGATAATCTTTGATCGACAGCTGCTTCTGATCAACAGATCCACAGCAGATATGACTCATACTTACTCATTCCAATCTGTTCCCCTTCTCCTGAGTCATATCTCCCTTGTCCCTGTTCTTTCCGTGATTCCATGGAGTTCTCTGACCTTCTATGGCTCATGTATATAAACTGATCATTCCAATGCATCTCCCACATACCACATATGTAGATATTCATTTTGCATGCACCCAAGACACTGCACACCTTTCGATCCGCTATTTGATTTGTTTGAAGACCTGTTCGTTGGACATTATGCAGGAGTAGATGTTGAGAGAAGACCAAAGAAGACAAGTCAAGTCAGAACCTCACATTGAACTATGTTTCTATCCATTTCTTTTGTATTTACCTTGTTTCATTTTGTTTTCATTACCTACATTTCATTTTCATGCAGATTGCACACACCTGGACTATCGACCTGGATCCAAACCAAAGACCAACGGCACAGCATCAACACACAGATGCATGCAGACAGTCGACAGACTAACCCAGCTGATGTACCATCATACACAAAAGAGCATGTGAACCATCTATGGACTATCTATTGTCCAATCTGCCATTATCGCCATCACTCATACCATCTCATGTACCCATCATTGCACAGACTCACAAATCCACCATCTCACCCTCATTGTCATCATTGCACATCTATCTGGACAACTGAGCAATCACCCAAGTCACATAGCATGTCCATGGCCATCATTCATCATCTGTCCATCCAATCCATGTCTACCTGTTCACATCATCACTGGAGTCATACACCACTGCATCATCACATTGTGCTGTCCCCACAAGTCACATCCTGCATCACATACACTCACACATCACCCCATCAAGTCACTGACTGGGGACAGTCAGCATTTAAAGTATCCTGCAGATATAGAAATCCAAGGATCTCTGTTCTCATATAGGAACATATCCAAGGTCTATCCAGTCCATCCATGTCAATCTGGCCCACATCATTTTAGTCCAGTCCATGTCAGTTTTGCCTTATCACTTCATAGTACTTTTGATATACCCTTTTTCAGTCTTGGACATATGTCATCATCATCATTATGCATCATTTCATATTCCTGCCATTTTTTAGGATTTGTACTTGTCATCTAGTCAACCCTTCACAGTCCAGGATATGCCCAGACTATAAAGTCTTGTACATCCAGTTTGAAATCATCATCATATCTTTTTGGATCTTTTCTCACCTTTCAAGATTCTGTTCCCTCACATGTATTTCCCACATTGCACATCCACTCATCTGCACATCTCCATTGTCTTCACTGTTGCCAACTACCTTTTGTCTTGGACTAATGAGTCTGGACTATCACTTGTACCCTCAGACTACCCTTTCCCAGTCCAGACCATCTTTGGACCACCTCCTCTGTGGACCTCTTTTATCTGGCATTTCACCTCTGCCCTTGGACCTCCTTATAGGGACAAATGAACATACCCTTCACATATAGAAAAGTTACACTCAAACTTTCCATTGCTTCTACAGTGGAGTTCAGGAGGTTGCTGACTATTTTTTTGCCTCCAAGGTGGAGGTGTCCAGTTTAGTCTTCAGAGCTGTGGTCACTGCTCAGGCCTTGGACACCTTCAAAGAAGACTTCGGGCAATCCTTAGCCATGTGGCCAGTGAGACCACAGAACATACAAAGCTTGTTGTTGAAGTGGTGCTTTCATTCCTCATTAGTGAGCTTGTCATCCTTGCCTAACTTTGATGAGAGGTCAGGCTTCAGGGGTGTGGAGGTGACAGTGCCCTTGCCCTTGGAGTCCTTGAAGCCTCCAAAGGGGCACAAAGAGGATGATGCAGAGGTGGATTGTTTGTTGGACATAGCCTTCTATAAGGAAGGCTGATTGGATGGCTTCACCTGTTGGTTGACCTCAGACTTGTGCTCCCAATAGCATGTGTTGATGGCCTGGGCAAGGTGTTGGATCTTGGAGAGGGTAGGGGGCTTCCTAATGTGAGGGATTTTGTCTTTGATTTTGTCAGGGAGACTGTTGTAGAAATAGTGTCAGAGGGCTCCTTCTCCATAACCTTGGACTTGAGAGACTAGCTGATTGAACTTCATGATGTACTTGTTGATGCATTGACCATTCTTCATGGTAAGGTGATCTAATTGGTGTTTGGCATCTCTGACTGGGTCATGGGGTCCAAAGTTCATTTGGAGTTCCAAAACGAACTCTTTATAGTCATCCATCCAGATCAGATGAAGTGCAGGTTCTTCCATCTGGAGGAGGTCCAATTCTAACCATTCCAGTGCCATACCTTCAAGTATGACTGTGCAAAGGTCACCTTGGCATGATCAGTACTGAATACCTTCAGGTGGTCTTGGAAGTTAAGTTCATATTGTACCAAGAACACTCAGAGTTTGTGGGGTTCCATCCTGTCAAACTGGTTGGATTCTCAGACTTTGGTATGGAGTGTGGATTCTGAGGTGGGACAATGTTTGGAACAAGCGAGACCTTGGATAGCATTTGCAAGTTGGGCAAGAGTGTCTCATGGGATGTTCTCATTCTCAGAGTTGGATGGTTGGTCATTGTTAGGGAAGTCTGAGTCACCATCAGAGGGGTCATCTCCAAGGAAGTCTGGGTCTCCTGAAGGACCTCCTTTATTTGGGGGAGTGTGAGGGTCAGGTTCCCTCTAACTAGAGTATGGGGTGGAAATGTCATATCCCATACTAACTCATGTCTGTCCATGTCTGACCATGTCCAAACCCATTAGACACTAGTCCAATAGTCCGCTTCACTTGGACTTCCGTTCGGACTTCTGAACTTTGTTCCATTTTACTTACGACATCTTTCTATCTTCTTTTGTGTTAGTCTCACTTTACATTCTTGTCTGAACCTGTGTCTCACTTACAAACACAGCTCCAGTCTTCAAACATTCGGACTTCTGAACTACTTACAAATCTGATACTAATGCTGTTCCTTTTCTTTGTATATAAATCTTGTAGATACACATGTATTCTTCAGTCCAAATATCGACTTAGATTATTCACATCTGATCCATTCTCTGAACCTTTTTACCTTGGGTTGTTTATGACGTTAAGAATCCCCTCCGACCTTTGACCCTCTGAAATACTGGGACCTGAGACCATGGCAAGGGCACAGCACTCCAACCCAAGTCGCTAAAGCCAAGTCCCTTCAAGTCCAAAATCTTGGACTTCCAAATTAGGAAGTTCAGACCTAGATTGGTCTTCAGAGAAGCTCGGACCAGTCTACCTTCGACCATCCAACTCAGTCTTAACAGGAAAGGGGAGAGGAATCCTTCATTTCTTCATCAGCTGCTAACTTGATGATATGTGCTCCCAGAGTTGGTGATGATGGGGGAACATGAGCTTGAGAAACTGAGATGGGGGTTCAGCAAGCAGAGAAGCTCTGAAATTGGTTTATGAGTTCAGGGCCTTGTCAACCACTTCCAAATGCGGTGAGTAAATTATAACGAGGAGATGGTGGGGGTGGGTTTGTGCTTGCAGCATGAGCTTGGGATCTGGTGGTACACATAGCCATGATTAGAACTCTTTGCAAGTTTGAGTTTGAATATACCATTAAAACTGGATCAACTCTGAGGCTATCTCCAAAATGTCAGAGATCAGGCTTGGACATGGGCTTTGGCTTCACCATATGTGGTATGCTCTTGCAGAGTTCAGCCCCTGATTCTGGAGGTTGGAGGTTGGAGGTTCAGAGGCATCAAGCTTGATGTTGTAAACAACAACGAGACTATGACTAGTAGTCAGATAGAGGAGAGTCTTCAAGACTCAAGAGATCAGAGGATTTGGAGTTAGGAATAAGTTGATATTCGAACTAAAGAAAGTACATGATTTGGAGAGGGTTTATATACTAGGTTCAGAGGTGTATTAGTAACAACTGAGTAATGGTTTGTAAGTAGAATGAAACTGGGTACAAGAATGCCAAAGCAGTGTTTGGATGAAAGAAAGCTGGAGCAGTGCTACTAAGTGGGAGCATAGGATCAGATGTAGGTAAGTAGCGAGACTAGTATAGATATAGACAAAGTAACATAATAGAAATGGGGAGGAAACATACTATGAAAGATCAAGGTCAGATGTCCAAGAGGTCAGGGGTCTGAGCTGAGTGAGAGAGTATTGGGTTGGCTGAGTACAGGCTCAGATGTCTGAGTTTGGACTTAGTGAAAATCTGGGATGTGACATGAGGCATGCTTCCAAAGCCACTGCCTTGGTCATCAACATGTCAACTGTGGGGTCTATCAGTGCCTGCTATGCTGCCATTTCCATCCTGGCCACACTCAGCACCAGTACCCTCTGCACCATCCTCCTGCACTGCCCTCGCCCTCTACCTCTCTCACTTCCTCACACTCATCTCACCACTCCTCTCCCCACTGCTCCTGCTCCTTTGCCTGCTGTGGCAGAATTTCCTTCCAGATGATCCCCTGCCACCCACTGTAGAGATCCAAGGATCTCTGTTCTCATATAGGAACATATCCAAGGTCTATCTGGTCTGTTCATGCCAGTCCAAAGTCAATCTGGTCAGTCTGTGTCAATCCGGTCCACACTGTCTTAGTCCAATCTGCATTGGTTTCACTTTATCACTTCGTAGTACTTTCAATATACCCTTTTGTGGTCTCAGACACATGTCACCATTATTATTACACATTATCTTGTATTCCCACCACTTTTTAGAGTTCATATGTCATTTACAGTGGCTCAAACAACTGTCCCAATGTTTGCATGTTTTTCACTAATTGAAATGTGCTAACTTTACAGGTAGTCCAAGGCCTTAACTATTGGTAGAGGGAAGGAAGCCCCTGC
>JBBPSV010000650.1:0-15388 GCA_038093795.1 Retiboletus fuscus
ATGGTGTTCAAGAGCGATGGTTCCTCATAGGATGTCTTGACGTGATCGTACTTCTACCGCCGGATGACACAGAACCCCAACTATTACAACTTGCATGACATCAGCCATCAAGCACTGTCGGGTCACTGGTCAAGAACACGTTGCAGGATCTCGTGAACTGAAAATGTATTGCAATTGGTGAGTTGATGCATGTGGTATGGTGCGGTTTACTTGACTGATTACTGCATGTACAAAGGATGAGATCGTGGATATGTCTGTGCTCAACCTTGGCATGATAGCTGCATACAACAATGTTTCCTGTAGGAGATCGTTTTTGCTCGGTTTGAACTTATTGTTGATGGTCTCTGTAGATGTCGCCATCAAGGTTTACATGCTTTCATTAAAGGAGCGCACAAAACTCAAAGTCTTTCTGGGAGTTGTCTCATTGCTTACCAAGTTCGAAGCTATCCCGATTCACTGCCACAAAGATGTCATTCCCCATCAGATTTATGAGCGTCTGCCTATCAGGCCCGGAAAGGCTGATTTCAAGGCATCGCATTTCAAGACTTTCCTGCTTCTCCAAGCACACTTTGCACGTATCCAGCTGCCGCCCAATCTTGCTGCTGACCAGGTGCTCGTACTACTCAAGAAGGTCCTAAATTTGCTCTTGGCCTGTGTCAGTGTCATGTCATTAAATGCATGGCTGAACACGCTCGGAGTGATGGATTTGTCGCAGATGTGTGTGCAAGCGATGTGGGAGACAGATTCGCCGTTGAAACAAATACCACACTGATTCAAGCCCGAAGTAGGTCTCCAAGTAGTTTTCATCATGCACACTTGACTATCACTTGTCTAGGTCATCAAACGGTAGAAGGCTGCAGGCACTGAATCCGTGTACGATGTCAAGGAGATGGAAGACAACCACCGAAACAAGTTGCTGTCGTCCCCTCGTTCCACTTGTTACTGCACACGAAGACAAAGTGACACCACACTCTGAACGTTGACTAGCAACTGCAATGCATCCAATATGCTTTCCGCATAAGCAACACTAGTAAGTAAGGATAATGTATGTATGGAAGGCACTATGTAAGTGGAGTAAGTAAGTGCCCAGAGAGGGTTAATTCAGGGCCTGGTCCGATGACCTCTGCCAGAGCTCTAAAGTGCTTTGCTCGGTACACCACATCACTAGTCAGCTCTTTATCTCTAACCCGCTCTTTGCCATATTTTAGTCTCACAATTCGTCTCACAGTTCGACATGGGCTTAATGTACCCACCCAACTTGTGAACCAAGTTCGTTTTCACATATCTTAATCCTCAATACCGTAGGCCCAAGTTGAGGGGAAATTTGTTTTTATTGCCGTAGTTACTACTAGTGCATGCCAAGCTTTTAGATTTCTGAACATGACAAACATTGTTTATTCCCGCCACCACTATAGCATTGCCACTGCCTCTGAGACCGCCTCTCCACGTGAAAAGGTAATAAACTGGTGAGGTGACCATTCAATTTATTCGTTTAAAATGATAGGCCCCACTGCCGGAACCTTCTCAGGGTTCTGTGTTGCTTTTTGCTCCCTTATCCCTCATCCCATATTCACCTCTCTCTTATGCCGAAGGTTTGTAGCGCTAATGGGAGGTCCAATCCACCTGAGCCCAACCCCCTTCATCCAAAAACTCCATGATGTCCAACCCATTCAACAGCTGGCAAAGGAGGGTGCGTCGCTCAGTTGCAGAAAGTAGGTAGTGTTCTCGAGGAACCACCCAGGACATCTGGTCAACAGTCCAAGGCGGCTGCTCTGTTCGACAAGCCCGTCAATCTCATGGCCCCATCCCCGGTGCACACCCGTACACGTAAGAAGAAGTTGGATAGGAAACAGCAGGTAGTCTTTCTAACAATCTATGATGTACATGATACTCACCATTAGCCTACTAGGATGCACATGCGAATGCAATGCAAGTTGATCAAACGCTTGCTAATCCCCAGCCAGTCGCTGTGCAGTCTGGTCCAATGGGACGTTTTGGCTTGCAATTCCAAGCACCACAAGCTTCCTACATCAGGACAGAAAATGTGGAGGACTATGGGAGAGATCGATCCAAGAGTGCTGTCACGGTTCCTCCTCACCAGTCTCGATCAAGCTTGCAGCCTCGGTCCTCACCCCAGCCGAGCTCTGTCAGAGTTTCTCAATTACCCTCGCATTCCAAACGCACAGCAGGTGTACAGCTATGCGATCTGTTCAACGGATTGTTGTCTGACATCAAGTCAGAATCATCGCATGGCAACCAGGAACAGTGGCCACGCACTGCTGAGGTCGATGACAATAGTACATATTTCTACTAGTTTCTACTATAACATTACTCACATTCATGCTTGTAGGGATGTCTGATTCGAATGGCTTGAATGATGCTCAGACTTGGGAGCGGCAGGACAATGACACGCCCCACCGTCGAACTGACGACGATAGTCCTATGCATAACATGGACCACTATGACCAGCTGGCAGTCGAGGATCAGCCAGGTCCAGGTAGCCAAGACATGGGCAAAGAACAGGCCAAAGGTGGTGACAGGCCCAGGGATGTAGATGCTCGCAATGCCGGTGAAGTTCAGCACAGTGACCTCAACGATGAAGACAATGACCAGCGTCGTCCCTCCCAGCACCACCACTAGCAAGGATTCCTGCCTCCAAGTCCCATTCAAGCTTGTCTCAACTCAGTCCCATTGATGAATGGTGCTTCTCAGGTCATGGACAATTACGAGGAACCTCAGTGTCATACTGCAGTACGTCAAGGTGAGGAGCTTGTAAGTTCTTATTGCTCGTATATAGTACAAGTCCAACATTTTTTTTAGCCTGGAACTGACTACAGTGTACTTGATCGACATCATTCAACTAACCGGCATTGTAAGGCTCCTTCCCCAACCTTTCTCGAAAATGTCTGGAGTGGGGATGACCGTGAGTCAAAACGAAGACATTCTGGGTCTCGCAGAAAGGATGGAGATAGTGGAACCACTGCTATCACAGTTCCAAAGACCTGCATAGCTGTTGGTGCTATTCTGGGTTCTCGTGAGGGAGCTCCTGCTCCAAGGTCTCGTGAAAATGCTGTTGCACCTGCTCCAAGGCCTTGTGAGCATGCCCCCAGTATTCCGAGGCATCATGAGGATGCTGCCACTGCTCCAGGGCCTCGTGAGCCTGAGCGCCCCTCTGTTACGATTTATCGTGCCCCTATACTTTTTCCTTCGCTCAGTCCTAGTCATGGCTTACCCAGCCATACCTCGCCCCTCGCTCAGTCCTAGTCATGGCTTACCCAGCCATACCTTGCCCCTCGCTTAGCCTAGTCCTGGCTTGCCCAGCCAGTCAGCCCACCGGTAGTCCTCACCGGACTTCACGCCTATGCATAGCTAAGAACCCGCTAAGCGTTCCCTTGCTTAGTGCCCACGTCGAGCCCGTCCTGGCTCTCCCCTGGCCCTAGTCCGTTCCGCTCAACCGGAACCCCTAAGTCTCATAGCGCTGGTCTCTTCGTGAGCATCACCAATTGAGCATCCCTCCAAAACCCCGTCCCTAGCCTTAGTCCGGGACTCCAACAGTCCACTCCTAGACCCCTCGCCTAGACCTATGACGTAGTCCACTCATGGACCGACAGTACGCTGCACCACCCCGGTCTCTGTCCTCTGACGTCATCATAGAAACTCCTCCGCCGAGTCCAACCTCGGACCCTCTCCTCGGCCTGGCCTCGCACCCATGCCACGCACTGATCCCATCGGGCCTCACCCCGAACATGCACACTGCCCTTGGACTTCCCCGTCCCTGGTCCCAGTCCACTGGTTCTCTTACAGAACCCGCCCCAGCCCCTCGGCTCCCCAGCTGAGCTCCAGCCTCCAGACCGGACCCTATGCCAGACCCTCGGTAGGATGACTCATGTATCCCTGGATATCTCCTATCTGAGTCCCCATCATTGACAATGGCGCATGCGCCTTTCCTTAGCTTTAGCCTTTCTTAGAACCTTGCCTCGCGCATCCCTTCTATTACCACCGAAGGCGATGCTTCTCTCACTTAGCCGAGATCATTGATCGACAGGATGCTTCCTGATCGACAGATCTGCAGCACGTATGACTCATCTTCTTAATCATTCGCCGAGTCATACTTCACCGTTTCCTTTAGAGATGTGCACTCCTTATCCATTCGGCACATCTCCTCTACTTAGCTATACCACAGCCAGTTCCCTTACTTAGACGCCCGGTCTGTGTGCACACTTGACCCCTATATAATAGGCACTCCACTGTCCTCAGTACCTTAGCTTAGTCTACCTGAATCACCGTACACTCCTAGATTCATAGACATCCTCGTAATTCCAACGCCTTCACCAGAACCTCTGTCTGAAGGCCGTCTCGATCCTCGACCCAGCCGCCTACCATGTAGCCTTAGAACGTGAGAACTCACCTTCTCACGCCTCCACTCATCTCTAGTAGTCTGTTCCCCGGACTACTATAGCCCGAGTCCTAGAAGGCGGCTTACCCTCAGGTCTATGCGCGACCCTGCCCGGGTCATGCGTAACACCCTCTGCTATTCAGGGCTCTCGCAAGGATACCGTTACTGCTCCAAGACCTCGTGAGCGTGCCCCCGCCGCTCAAGAATCTCATGAGGTTGCCACTGTTACGCATGACCCGGGCAGGGTCGCGCATAGACCTGAGGGTAAGCCGCCTTCTAGAACTCGGGCTCTAGTAGTCCAGGGAACGGACTACTAGAGATGAGTGGAGGCATGAGAAGGTGAGTTCTCACGTTCTAAGGCTACATGGTAGGCGGCTGGGTCGAGGGTCGAGACGGCCTTCAGACAGGGGTTCTGGTGAAGGCATTGGGATTACGAGGGTGTCTATGAATCTAGGAGGGTACGGTGATTCAGGTAGACTAAGCTAAGGTACTGAGGACAGTGGAGCGCCTATTATATAGGGGTCAGGTGTGCACACAGACCAGGCGTCTAAGTAAGGGAACTGGCTGTGGTATAGCTAAGTAGAGGAGATGTGCCGAATGGATAAGGAGTGCACATCTCTAAAGGAAACGGTGAAGTATGACTCAGTGAATGATTAAGAAGATGAGTCATACGTGCTGCAGATCTGTCGATCAGGAAGCATCCTGTCGATCAATGATCTTGGCTAAGTGAGAGAAGCATCGCCTTCGGTGGTAATAGAAGGGATGCGCGAGGCAAGGTTCTAAGAAAGGCTAAAGCTAAGGAAAGGCGCATGTGCCATTGTCAATGATGGGGACTCGGATAGGAGATATCCAGGGATACGTGAGTAATCCTACCGAGGGTCTGGCATAGGGTCCGGTCTGGAGGCCGGAGCTCAGCTGGGGAGCCGAGGGGCTGGAGCGGGTTCTGTAAGAGAACCGGTGGACTGGGACCAGGGACGGGGAAGTCCAAGGGCAGTGTGCACGTTTGGGGTGAGGCCCGATGGGATCAGTGCGTGGCATGGGTGCGAGGCCAGGCCGAGGAGAGGGTCCGAGGTTGGACTCGGCGGAGGAGTTTCTATGATGACGTCAGAGGACAGAGACCGGGGCGGTGCAGCGTACTGTCGGTCCACGAGTGGACTACGTCATAGGTCTAGGCAAGGGGTCTAGGAGTGGACTGTTGGAGTCCCGGACTAAGGCTAGGGACGGGGTTTCGGAGGGATGCTCAATTGGTGATGCTCACGAAGAGACCAGCGCTATGAGACTTAGGGGTTCCGGTTGAGCGGAACGGACTAGGGCCAGGGGAGAGCCAGGACGGGCTCGACGTGGGTACTAAGCAAGGGAATGCTTAGCGGGTTCTTAGCTATGCGTAGGTGTGAAGTCCGGTGAGGACTACTGGTGAGCTGACTGGCTGGGTAAGCCAGGACTAGGCTAAGCGAGGGGCGAGGTATGGCTGGGTAAGCCATGACTAGGACTGAGCGAAGGAAAAAGTATAGGGGCACGATAAATCGTAACAGCCACTCCATGACCTCGCGAGCACCTTCCTGCTGTTCCAAGGCCCTGAGAGGCTGCTGTTTCAACTTTTCAAGAGGATGCTACTCCTAGTGAGGACACTCCCATCGCCTTGCCAAGTCAGGCCCAACCCCGTCATGGTAAATACTCGAAGAATTCAAAGGGGACTGTTCCACCCAAGCCATCCACAATTGGATTCTACCCATTCCTCTGGACACAGTTATTGGAAACAGCAAAGGCGGAAGTTCGGCTTGCCCTCTTTCAAACATACCCTTTCCCCCGTGTGCAGACGGCCATGTCCGGTCAGTGCTTGGAGATCCTGTTTGAGGTCATCGCATGCTATGAGGCTGATGGCAAGGAAGTAGAGGCCAGTATGTTGATTGATTTGATCTCATAGCACTCTGATCCAATGACATATACTAGGTTATTTCCTGGAATACAAGAAGGACATGGCCCGTTTAGTAAGTGACGATTCTCGACTAGCATTTATACCTAACGTTCTTTTAGCTTTTCAGTGATACTCAGACATTTCGCAGTGAGATCAAGAAGATCGTGCAAGAAATAATTCCCATCACATATGATCTGACTGCACCCGATAATGTTGCAACTCAAAGTGCATGCCTGCAATTCATCAAGAACAAGGCCACTACTCTTTTAAACAAGTCACAGTACTTGAAATGCAGGGTTGATGATCTAGTGCATGTCCATTGCGATGCATTGTACAGAAAAACATATGACTGTACGCAGGGCTGGTCATCTCACTTCGCCCATCCTGCACTCAAGAGTATTTGCCGCACTGCATTTTACCGCCATTCTGCGAAGTCCCTCCACAACTTTTGGATGTTTCAACATGCAGTTCCCAACACCGCTCTTGCGCTGGCGGCAGCATATGTATGTTCGATTGCTTGTTCCAATTGTGTTGACATGAATTTTTCCCCAGGTTCACAGCTTATTGACGACATGGAAGACATATGGATGCAACAATAACCAGCCGCTCAACTTGGACATGCTCGAAGCAACGTACAAGAAATTGTTGGCAAGCATTGACCAGGTCAAGAATCATGAGTACCATGGGCCCAAATTCCAAGCTATGATGGCGGAATGGGCAGAGAGCGGACTGTAGGTATTAATATGTTACTTCCATCTGGTTATGTTAACGTTTCGACAACTTAGGGATGGTTTGACAATGCAAGTAG
The DNA here is from genome assembly GCA_038093795.1 of Retiboletus fuscus. Classification (NCBI taxonomy): domain Eukaryota; kingdom Fungi; phylum Basidiomycota; class Agaricomycetes; order Boletales; family Boletaceae; genus Retiboletus; species Retiboletus fuscus. The sequence goes on from JBBPSV010000650.1 coordinate 7,120, forward strand.
ATGACAAAGATGACAATGACGAATTTGGTGGCGATATATCTGATTTTGACGAGTCTGAGTAGAGTGTTGAGGGTGATACAGTCGACAATGTGTAGTAGACTACCCTAATACAGATATCTTTTTCTTGAACAGGGCATGACAAGGGTCACAGACTCTACAGAATTGGTTTACTATACAGCATAGTAAGATCTAGCTACATGACTAACAGATTATACACGCAATACAATGCACACGGATTACAGACTCTGTACTGTGAGTCAGTTTTCCACATGGCTACATGGGTTACAGAGTTTGTTTGCCATACAGTGACTCGACATGGGCCACAAATTGAACACATAATATAAATACTATGGAGCCTACAGAATTCAGACAGTGGTGCACACGAAATCACAGCACGGTACAATTGGTACTACAAGTTGAGCAAGTCACTCAATTGGACACTCAGTGATACATGCATGGCAGGTCACATGGTGCACATAAACATTACAACGAGTACATGCCATGTGTTTGGACATTAATACAGACATTTTATGGAGAGTACAGTACATACACTACACACCCAGTGTGTACAATTCTTGCTGCTTGACACAGTGCACGCAAATAATTACAGCCATGTACAAGTCACATGGTCACTGCACAGCATGTGATGCTGTGACATGGCTGTAACTCGGCTGTACAGGGGGTGACCTTGCCATGGAGCTGTAAAGGGTGTAACTACATGTACAGCTCTGGACACAAGAGTTGGAAATTGCTGATGAGCCTAAGTTAACTAAGGAAAGAAAAGAAAAATAAATGGGGCCAGGTCACATCGTAACAGTTATACTGAAGAATGATCTGAGTAGGATGACTGCTGAAGTAACCCTCGATCGATCTACAGGTGTGGGGTCATGGAATCACGAGAAACACAATGGCATTATAATATAACACTCGTCAAGCACTGGGTATACAGTGAGAGAAGAAAATATGGTTTGTAAGCTGTAATAAAGTGTGGATCCCTTCATTAGGCTTCCCGTTATGGTACTACCATCTCTCACACACGCCATCTCCGCCAGCGAGCCAGGTTTGCAGTCATCAAGTCACTTGTATGCGTTGTACGAACATCTGACTTTCCATAGTTAAATTATGGCCATGACGATGAAGACATATGCCTCCATCAACGAACTCCCAAATGAACTCCTTATCAACATTTTCAAGCTACTTTACAGGATGCATCGGAAGTGGGGCCCCATGAGCTTCCACTGGCCACTCACAGCTCACCGGGAATGCTGGGATGGCGATCCATTTACTCCATCCATGTTTCCATTTTCTCAGGCCAAGGTCTGTCGGCGATGGTGTACACTTCTCGCGTACTACCCCAAATATTGGACACGTATCCCTATCGCCATCGGTCCAACTCCAACTCCTCTTCACAGTGTCGCCAACTATTTCAGTTGGTCACAAGGTCTACCCATCGAGGTTGTCATAAAAAGCCATCCCCACGTGCACAACGTGCACGCTGTTGAAGAGAGGTCTTATGTTGGTGCAGTGCTACCCTACATAACGCAGCACCTGTATCACATCGAAACCATCGAATTTTCTCTTCTTCACCACACTTCTATTCCCGATCTTCCCAGCTGGCTCGTCGGAACAGCCGACATCCTCACATCCATACACCTTTCTCACGAAGGGTACCCTGTTACCGCTGCTTGTTATCTCTATAGCAGCGATTCAAACGATCAAGATCATGGAGACCAACTGGAACTCCATTTCTCTGCGCCGGAACTTAAATTCATGTCCATCGACTCGCAGACGTTTTCCCGGGCTTGCCGCACCAATATGACATGGCTTGCTAATTTACCTAAGCTGGTGTCCCTTTCCCTTTCCCCATCCGGACCTTGTTCTGCTGTGGGACAACTTTCCATTGGAGCTACGGTTGAAGCCATCTCATATCCCAGGGGAATTGGCAGGGGAATTGGATCCATCTCGCTCCGAGGTATCCACTTTGTCGAAGATCACATACTCCCTGCGTTTCCTTCCTCCTTCGGTGCTTCTACAATGATATTTGAGGATCTAAGGGGTAACGATGTGGCAAGATTCGTGTGTGCTGCTGGTGGGGCTCTCGATAATCTGATTATCAAGAATTGCTCACTCCTCGACTTGAACGGTTTCTATACCTCCAAACTGCAGCTAGAAGACCTCGACGAAGATTGTGATCTCACAGGACTATTTAATGATATCACGACTTTCGGAATCATCGTTGAAAGTTGCTCTGCATTCAATGACACCATCCTCAATTTCATGGCCGATGGTGGTTTGACTGGCGAAGACTTTTGGGCAAGGGAAATGAGGTCACTGGACCTGATACAGTGTACCAACTTCAGCGTTGAATGTCTCTACCGTCTTGTCCTTGCCCGTAGAACGGCGATGGAAGCAAGCCCAGCGTGGGATGGAACCATGGAAGGGCTTACCACTTATGACTTGGACGAGCTGAGTGCTATCACGAGCCTGAAAGTAACTGGTGGGCCATTCCTCTCTGAGGAGTATAGGGCAAAATTCGAGCAGCTGGTTCCAGAATTCACGTGGACCAGTGCCGAAGACGATGCCGGCAGTGATGCAACCTGAGGATGCTCATCCGTAGGTGAATTTCGCACATCGCGCACGAGTTTGTATTCATCTGAGGGACTTCTGGATAGATCCATTAGTCCCAGCTACGGTGTCGACTTGCAGACCGTGATGGATATAAGCAGCATTACGTTGGGTCGATGCTGCAGTCGTTATAGTCAGGGGTGATATCCTGCATGTCGAGTTGAAAATCACTTGGGTATATTACTACTGTCCTTTCTCGCTTATACAACAAGGTTGAGCTTCAATTTCCTCAATGGTGATGAGAGCCCAGTTCGAGATTACATGTAGTGACAGCAAATCGAATCTGAAGTTCAAGTTATACGTTTATCGGTAGAGCAAACATGTCTTTGAAGTACGATATCGTCATCCCTCTTGCTGTCTGAGCGTTTGTCCATCAAATAAATGTCCTCTTCTTATTCGCTCTCTCAATCTTTTGTATCTGTCCTGCTCGGACTCCTAAATGCATCGGCTTGGTTTATACTCCCAAACGACTGCATTCGCCAAGGTAGGTCAGTACTGATGTGTACTTTGCATGATTTGATCAACTAAGCCTACAATTTCAGGGAAGGGCATGGCCGTTGTGACACAAGTCGTCATCGAACCTTCTTTTTCTGTCCATGACTCGTATTGCCTGTAGTCGTCGACGCGTCTTTGACGTGATGCAGTCACCTCGACATCCCCCTGAATAGGCGACACCATGACCATTCCAATAATAACAATGAATCATAGATTTGCCTCGTGTTTGAGACGCCACTCCACTTCGCTTCGGATGCCCTCCCATAGGTCCCTGCCTAATATTTGAGCTTCAATTCCAGCGCACGTTCGGTGGGCTCCACGCCACGGGTTCGTTACGAAGGACACCAGCTACAGTGCACGTGAGACGCACCGACATCATGCCAGAGAACCAATGTGAAACGCAGGACGAACCCACTAACTGTCGAGCCTCGCACAACCCGTTGCGTCAAACAGCATCGGTATCCATGCTACTCACATCGAGCTCGGCGCGAAAGTACCGATCCGTTCGAGATGGCTTTAAGGGCGTGTTCACCGTTTCGCCAAAGTACAAGCCGTCGTGACCATGGCCTGCATGCCCGCCCAGGATGGCATTGTATAGCTCGATATACAAATATTTGACTGACGAACGATGGGGGGTCATCAACTACGTTGCGAGCAAATGGAGAGATTAACGCACCGTCGCTGATGCGGACATCAGGCCATTTGTTGAGTCCCAGACCGACCACACCAGCACGTCTCTGAGTGATGCTTGCTTCTATGAGCCTGGGTGTCTGGATCGACCGTTGGTTTTGTATGCTGAGTGCAACGAGACAGTGGTGAAACCGTCGATTATCGAGAGGAGGGCGATGTGTGTTCTTGCGTAACCTGTGTGTCAGAACCATGAGAGTGGAGGTTATGGCGGCATCGGCATTGGGTCTGAGGAGGGGACAGACAAGGCGCACCTTGTCGGAAGGGAGAATGAGGAGCTCGACGTTACGATGGTGCCTAAATTTCGTATGCAATGTCTAGAGATCTGCCAAGAGACCGACGATGCTCTAGATTGCTAGACTGCCAGGGGTTGGTTTTGGTAACTAACTTCGGGTTGACCATCACGTCGGACGTCAGAAATCCACTATCGTGGATTACGACGCGTGAAGGTAGTTTAGCTTCTCGTTTTCGTCTCGCGGTTCTTGTCGATCGGGTGGAGATTGAGTCCAGACACTGCCAGGACTGAACGCACAGAAGAGGCAACTTCGTGCAGTGTCGCTTTGTGACGCGACCGAGACGTGCTCTCGTGGAAGATCGTATTCTCAATGTGACTTTATGCCATCATGCTATGTACATTCCATACTTTGGGAGTTGGAGAACCCATTGATTAGGTAGAGTGTGGCCAGCCAGGAGCTGGATCTAGTACGTGCGTCCTCGAAACGGGTCACCTGTGAGTTTGAGTGTTCAGCATTGCCTGCCAACGGTTGACGGGAACAGTGAATAGCGTGTTTTGCCACTGGGGCTTGTCTGGAATCAGCAGTCACTTTGCTTCCACTCCGTCAGGAAGACGCTCCCCGCGCTGATATCACGACATGGGTTCTTGACTGCTTCGAGTGCTTGAGAGTGAGCTTCGCGTTTGTAGGTCAGTGGTGTCCATGTATGTATCGCTCGAGGAAGACCCACCTTTCACGATGTCTTGGGTGGCCGTGACAACCTCACACCGTGTGATAGGCTTATTATTCGTTGCGGCGGCGCTGGCTTCCAATTGAGTAGCATGCTCGTCCGAGTCCGGGTGGGTGGTAGACATGTCGGCCCTCGAAGTGGCACGGTTTTCGCAGCGGAAGTTGAATCGACAGATGAACGTTGAACATTGAACTCGAAGCTGGGGTGGCTTGAAACTTGAGACGGTAGTCTGCGCATTATGTATTTCCTACGGTTGTGGAACGCGGTATGCCGACTAGGGTACGGGCGAAAACTCAAGACGCTGTTAGGGCATAACCGTCGTGACACATCAATTCTTCAATCGAGCAGAAGACGAAGAGCATCGCGATAATTGAAGTCTTCTTCGATATGGAGGACGGGGAGAGAAGCCGTCATCGTGGGATTGGCCCAGGATTCATTCATTACTATAATCCGGTAGACGATTCCCTCCCGTACCGTTAATCGTGGCCGAGTAGACAAACAACTGGTCGGCGATATTAAGATGATGGGTAAGTCGGTCCCCCAGCTCATGTCTACCATCCGCTCGCTTTACCAACTCTGCAGGAACGAAACAGGGCTGATTCACAGCTGCATCTGGTAGGTTCTGACATGGGAAAGAACTCGGCGCTCTTTGGATCTCCCAAGGTCTTTTCTGTGGGCTCACCAGCTGCAACGACTCGATCAAACGTCCTGTGACGAGGGAATCAATTCAGATACTATTGAACATCGTAACACGGGAGACGTCATGCAGAAGCCTGACTTGAAATCGTGATCAATGATTAGACAGATGTGGATGCGAAACGGAAACACGGAAAATGGTTCAATGCCTCGATCCAACCACATGCATTTGGCATTCCAACGTTGCGAATCCTTGGCCAGCCGATACTCTCTCACCCGCTTGGACTCGCTGACATTGCACACGGGTTTATCGGCTGGTGGCAACGTTGTTTCCGAAGGTGGTATGGCATCTTGTGACAGCACAGATATGGGCACCGAGAACGTGAGTCTCATTTGACCATCGATTTCCTCAGAAGTTGCTGCATCGCCAGAAAGAGGCTTGGTGGTCGGTATCCAGCGGTACATGGTAGGGATGAGCTCAACAGGCTCGGGCACCTCTCTCTCGGGCACCTCCGAATCATCCCGTGGAAGTTATACTACTCCGAACTTCCAGTTCGCCAATAGTCATGACGACGAAGAATCCATATACCTCCATCAACCATCTCCCGAATGAACTCCTCATCAAGATTTTTAAGCTACTTTACAAGACGTATCTGGAAAAGGTCCAGAGCAAGAGGCACCCGTTGGCAGCAATCATAGCTTCCAAGGAATCCTGGGAGGGCGATCTATTCACTCCATCCATGTTTCCTTTCGCTCAAGCCAACGTCTGTCGGCGCTGGTGTGCACTTCTCGCGTACTACCCCGAATATTGGACACGTATTCCCATTGCCGTTCATCCTACTGCAACTCCTCTCCACAGTGTCGCCAACTATCTCAGTTGGTCGCAAGGTCTACCTGTCGAGGTTTTTGTGAAAAGCTATCCCCATGCGCCCAACATGCAAGCTCTTGACGAGAAGTCCCACATAGATGCGATCCTACCTTACATATCCCAGCACCTATATCACACCGAAATCATCCAATTTTCTCTTCCCTACCACACTTCTATTCCCGACCTTCCCCGGTGGCTCGTCGGACCAGCCAACATCCTTACATCCATACGCCTTTTTCACGAAGGGCGCCCGGTTACCACTCCTTTCTCTCTTTACGACCCTAATTTAAACGATCAAGAAGACGGACACCAGCTGGAATTCAATATCTCTGTGCCGGAACTTACCTCATTATCCATTGACTTCCGGACATTTTCTCAAGCCTGTCGCACCAATAGGACCTGGCTTGCTAATGCGCCTAAGCTGGACTATCTCTCCCTTACTCCGTCTGGACCTTGTTCTGCCGCGGAAAACCTTTCTGTTGGAGCTACAATTGAAGCCCTCTCACATGCCAGGGGATTTGAAGTCATCACCTTCCAAGGTGTCCACTTCACCGAAGATCCCGAATTCTTTGAGTCTCCTCACTATTTCATCGTTTCTGCAATGGCATGTGAGGATCTCAGGGGTGATGATGCGGCAAAATTCGTGCAAGGCACTGGATGGAATCTCGACCGTCTGTCTATCAAGAATTGTTCGCTCCTTGACTTGAATGATTTTTATACCACCGAACTGTGGCTAGAAGACCTCAGTGAAGACTGCGACCTCGCGGGACTATTCGGCAATCTCACGACCTATTCCGTCTTCTTTTGTGCATGTCCTGCGTTCAACGACACCATTCTCAATTTCATGGCTGATGGCGGTTTAAGTGGCAATAACTTTCCGGCAAAGAAAATAACGTCATTGACCCTGTTGCAATGTACCAACTTCAGTGTCGAATGTCTCTATCGTATGGTCCTTGCCCGGAGAACAGCGAAGGAAGCAAGTCCAACATGGAATGGGACCGTGGAAGGGCTTGGTACTGGCGATTTGGACGAGCTGAACGCTATCACAGGCCTGGATGTGACTGGTGGGCCATTCCTCTCGGAGGAGTATAGGGCAAAATTCCGGCAGCTGGTCCCGAACAGTTTCACATGGACCAATGCTGAGAACGCTTGTTGGTAGGTGAGCTTCACATGTCGCTAGTTTGTGTTTGCTCTGACAGACTTCTCGATAGATCTTGTCGGTCCCTACTTCAGTGTCGACTTGCTGATTGTGATGGACATGAGTAACATTGTGTTGGGTCGACGCTGCAATCGTTATGGTCGAGGTGGATTTCCTAGATGCCGAGTTGAAGAAACTACATGGATATATCACCACTGTCGTTTCTCGTACATAGAGCATAGCAAGGTTGAGGTTCAATTCCTCTTTACAATTGACCTCGGGGTGTGTTCACTTTTCACTAATAATTCCCGTCTGTACAACATGCTACTTCGTGGTTTTGAACAACTGAATGGTAAGCCTTCTCTCAAATTTCCCCTTGGCATTGTCATTGTTCCCACCCTGGAACATCTTCCGCGTAGATGGCTTGCATCAGATGTATGCTCTTCCTATATTCACATATGACATGGTTTATTCCACAGAATTGATGACAGGCGTTACTACGTCATTCCTTAATAGGATACGATCGATCCGACTGGGGAAATGCCAGCCGTTTTGCACCGCAAACGCAGACCTACTGGCATTTGGCTACTACTCGCAGCTCGGTTACTTAAAGCCTTAAGAATCTCGAGTGAGACAAGATGAGCCTGATTCTCAGCACAGATCCTGTTGGATAGGTGGTGTATGTTGTGCCAAAGGGCACGCCGAGTGCGCAAGTCTGCCTGATCCCGGTTTAGCATGGACAAAACTCGCAAAAATATGTGCCATCTAAAGGACTGCACGCAAACAGAATCATGCAATAATCCGGCTGATCCATTCTTACATATATGGCGAAACTGTACACGAGAGTTGAAACTCAC
>JBBPSV010000652.1:0-15365 GCA_038093795.1 Retiboletus fuscus
AGTCTCATTCCTAATCGGAATACCCAGTCAGTTATCAAGACTTCAGCATACGCTTACAACTCCTCACTCTCACAGAAGTGAGTATCTCCCACTTCAGGCCACTCTTTCCTTCGTTGCCCTCAGCTGCACACGTGGAATTACCTGTGGTATTTCCATACACCGGACCCACATTTGCATATATGGTCGTCCGCCATCTAAATAAGGATAAAGTTGCTGTTCCCCATAGAGTACTAGGGGCCTTACTTGGCGAGGGCTGCCAAGCATAAGACACATCGACAACGTCTACTGTTCGTGTGATTACAGTGATTGTCACGTCTCTAGCTTTGAGTATAAAGCTGCCGAAGCCAGGCGTATCCGGTTCCCCCCCCTTGACATCCACCGTCCAAATACTTGGTTAGAGTAGATCCACTTCCGTCTGTGTGTGGCTTCTCACCCAGACACAATCCATCCTCGAACAATTAAGGCCTGAGAGCTGAGCTGCTGTGCACTGCCTCTTAGTCGTTCAAAATTTCCGTCCCATCCTCGCCAACCTCACAATCCTCAGAAGACACCTTTCCTCCTGTCTCCCCGAGAATGGCACCATCCACATCAAAGGAACAAGAAACCACTCTTAGAGAGCGAATTGGAGCAATCATAGCTGAGGCCGTAGCTGCTGCCTTAGCCGCACAAGCAACAGCAGCCACAACATCATCACTGCCCGAGGTAGCAAAACTACCCTCAGCAATAAAAATCTCTGCCCTCGATGTCGATATCGGCAAATCTTTCATCCCAGTCCCCGAAACCTTTGATGGGGACAAAAAGAAATTCATCTCCTGGTGGCGTTCTATGGTTCTACACCTAGGAGGTTTCAAAGAAGAACCAACCGACAAGCAAAAGATAATGATATGCTTGTCGAGAATGCAAGACAAGTTGGCCGGGTGTTTCGCCGATATGTATTTAAACAACCATGCCCACAACCTCAACTACCAAAAGTTTGAGGAATTCAAGGAAAACCTTGCGCAGACATTCGCACCCACAGATCTGTGAAGGAAAGCAGAAAGAGACTTGGCTGAGATTCGCCAAGGAGAAAAGGAATCTATGGAATCATTCATCCTAAGGTTCCAAAACTGTGTTGCCGAGGCACAATACTCAGTCCGAACTGCTGGATGGTTCCTTATTCAAATCATCCACCGAGCAGCAAAAAACAAAGTCATAGAATTCATTGAGTACACCAACACCAAGTTGCTCGACTCCTCCGACATTGAGGAATGGTGTAATGCTCTCATCTGGAGCGCAAGGATCTTGGAAGAGATCAAAGACCGAAAGTGCACCTTGACTGCGCCTAAGTCCGAGACTCCCACAAGGTCCTTCGTGCCTAGACCAGAGGGCTATGTAAGTCCCTGTTACAAGGGCAAAAACCCCATTTCCAACTTCTCTCCCTGCTCCTACGTTGCACCAGCTGTGACCACTTCCTCCACTCCCGCAGTCCCCGGACCAAACACCCCTGGAACCTTCCCAGGACAAGGTGTCCCTATGGACATATCAAAAGCATGCACAGAAGGAAAATGCATATGTTGCAGCAAGCCCTGGCCTTGCTTGGACCATATCCAAAAACGCCAGATAAGGGTAATGACCTTTAGAGGTCATGAAATAAAATACCAAACGGCTGATGAGTTGGCCGAAGGAATCTCCAAAGTTGAAAAGGATTTTGGAAACGAAGAGTAGATACGGGATCATCTATTCTTCCTAAAAATATCTCGAACAATACTTCATGTAATCCTATGTACAATAAATATGAAGTTCTTGCCATTGACAAGATCGAGATCCCAAACACCAAATTCAAAAGAACTGGTGCGCAAGCAAGACGCCCAGAAAAACACGGCAAAAACTATAAGTTGAGATCTGCCAAACCCAAAGAGATCCGACCAAGGAAAACGGTACAAATTAGTACCAAAATAATAATGGATTTCCCCAAAGGAGCTTACGCTCAAATACAAACACCAGAGGAAATTCTACACAAAGGATTGTATACCAAGTTGGATTTGGTAACATCCAAAAACAAAAATGAGATCATCATAAGTCTCACCAATGAATCTGACACAATGGTCTCGATCAAACCAGGCAATTTCATCGCCGAAATGATTATGAAAAAAGTAAGCCTAGATGAGCTGAACTCTTCAGTCAAGAAGAAGGATCAGGGTATAGCGGAACCCCCTAAACAGATCCAAATTCTCAAAAGACCTGAAAGATCCGTAAGAAAACCTGAGTCATCTATCATGGCGATCCTTCCTAAAAAGGTGGATAAGGTTTTCAACAAGGCACCTTTAAGGGAATCTGAGTCGTCTTCAACGGCGATCCCTAAGGATAAACCTCAGTCTGAGTCGTCTACCACGGCGATCCGAAAGGATAAGACTAAGGTTGAGTCGTCTTCAACGGCGATCCAAGGGGATAAGAAACCCAAGCAAGGAAAAGAGACCAGAGCCTGGATTAACACAGTTGATCCATGGTCTACCAACTGGCTCAAAAAGGTCATAGACCAAAAAGACGAAAACCGTGCTCTTAAGTATGTTAGATCTTTTGTCCATGACTCCAGAATGGTTGAAGTATCACCTCGACTGATACGACAACTCAAAGAGTTATTGGATGTAGAAGCACAATTCACATTACACGAACTATAGCATAAACCCAAATTTGTGCAACAAAAAAGATCAGACAACGCTTTCGAAATCGAAGTAGTAGTCTTAACTCCTTCAGGAGAACAATTTGAAGCTGCAGCCCTTTTAGACTCTGGCTGCACCGGTACTTGTATTGATGAAACGTATGCAAAAGAAAAAGGATTAGCTACACACCAATTACCTGTACCTATCCCAGTATATAACGCAGATGGTTCTATAAACAGTGCCGGATCAATAAAGGAATTCGCTATAGTCAAAATGAGAATCGGAGAACACTCCAAACAAATCGCGATGGCCATGTCAAAATTAAGCACACATCCAATATTCCTTGGATATGACTGGCTTCAAAAACATAACCCTCAAATCGACTGGAAATCAAAATCCATTTCCTTCCCCCACAACCAAGTCCCTGGTCTCATCACTTGTGAAGACGATGACAAAGACAAAGAAGAAGAACGTCTCTTCATGATTCAACCAGATTACATCAGAAATGTCTCTACTGAAATTGCCATCAAGACAGCCAGAAAGAAACACGAAAAGACCTTCGAAGAAGTCGTCCCAAAGCAATACCACGACTTCCAAGATGTCTTCACAAAAGAAACCTTCGACGAGCTACCTCCTCGGAGACCATGGGACCACGCAATCGAGTTACTTCCAGGAAACCACAAAGTAGACTGCAAAACATATAATCTCACAGCAGTCGAACAAAAAGAACTTGATGAGTTCTTGGAAGAAAACTTGAAAATGGGTCATATCTGCCCCTCCAAATCGCCATTTGCATCGGCCTTCTTCTTCATCAAAAAGAAAGATGGTAAACTCCGTCCCATACAGGATTATCGGAAATTAAATGAAATAACAATCAAAAACCGATATCCTCTCCCCCTCATCACAGAACTTGTTGATAAACTACGAGAAGCTAGATACTATATGCTACTCGATGTACAATGGGGATACAACAATGTCAGAATGAAAGAAGGAGACAAATGGAAAGCGGCATTCCACACCAACAGAGGATTGTTTGAACCTCTCATGATGTTCTTCGGACTCACCAATTCCCTGGCAACTTTTCAAACAATGATGAACCACATCTTCCATGACCTTATTAACAGAGGAAAAGTAGTTGTGTACATCGATGACATAATGATATTCACCAAAACCCTCTCTGAACATCAAAAAATCATGAGAGAAGTCTTGCAAATCTTGCGAGAAAACAAATTGTCATTGAAACACAAAATGTTCCTTTGAAAAAGAAGAAATGGAATATTTGGGTCTCATAGTCGCCCAAGGAGAGATCAAAATGGACTCAGGAAAAGTAAAAGGAGTGACCAATTGGCCAACCCCAAAAAGTCGCAAGGAACTCCGTGCATTCCTGGGATTCATGAACTTTTACCAAAGATTTATTGAAAACTTCGCACAAACAGCACGTCCTCTAAACGCGCTAACTTCAGAAAAAGTACCCTTTGTTTGGGACCAAGCTTGCGAAGAAGCATTCCTTCAATTAAAAGGAAAAATAACACAAGCACCCACACTCAAGATGCCCGATTTATCCAAACAATTCAGAATTGAAATGGATGGATCTGGCATCAGTATTGGTGCTATACTGTCCCAACAAACAGATGATCGCTGGCATCCCATAGCTTTCATCTCCCGATCTCTCGGTAGTGCCAAGCGAAACTACCACGCTGCCGACTTAGAACTAGCAGCAATCATGTTCGCTCTCAAGGAATGGTGTCATTACTTACTCGACGCCAAACAACCCTTCCAAATTCTCACAGACCACAAGAATTTGGAATTCTTCACAAAACCTCAAGATCTAAGCTGTCAACAAGCTCGCTGGAATCAAACCCTCCAGGAATACCACTACACGATTGAACATCGTCCTGGAAAAACAAACCCAGCTGACCCTCTGTCCCAGAGGCCAGATTTTGAAAAGGGGGTAGAGTCTGACAACAAACAAATACAGATTCTCCCAAAACTAAAAGTTGCCAACTCGTCTGAGAACAAAGAGTCTTCTTCAACGGAGATCCTTCCTACAAAGGTGGATACTCGTTCTCAAATGCAAAAACAGTCAGAAACGATTGAGTCAATGGTAACAAAAAACCAATTCCAAGCAGAATCCTTCATAAAAGAAGGCTTGGACAAAGAAAACTCTCCCTGGTATTGCAAAGAAAATCTGATTTACTGGAAAACCCTCCTCTATATCCCTCCTAATCCTGAACTGTGAGAACTCATTTTCAAACAAAATCATGACCACCCACTTGCAGGCCATCCAGGAATCAGACATACCCATGATCTCATAAAAACAAAATACTATTGGCCTACCCTTAAAAGAGATCTCATACAGTACATCAAAGGATGCGACAAATGCCAAAGAGTAAAGATGGATACAAGCGGTAAAAAGATACCCTTGAATCCTAATTCCATTCCAAATGCACCATGGGAAATTATCTCTGTAGATCTAATCGGCCCACTACCCGAATCCAAAGGAAAAAATGCAATAATGGTGGTAGTCGATAGATTCTCCAAGATGATACGGCTGTTCCCTACGACAACGGAAATAACTGCCCAAGGTGTCACCAAAATATTCCGTGACGAAATCTTTAAACTTCATGGAATTCCCCAAAAGGTCATATCTGACCGAGGACCACAATTTGTCTCGTCATTTATGAAGGAACTTTACACCCAATTACAAATCACAGGAAATCCTTCGACCGCCTATCATCCCAAAACAGATGGCCAAACAGAAAGAAAAAATGCATGGGTCGAACAATATTTAAGACTCTATGTAAACCATCACCAATCTGATTGGGTTGAATGGCTCTCGATAGCTGAGTTTGCCCATAACCAAACGAGCACATCAGCAACAAGGTTTTCCCCCTTCCTTCTGAATTATGGACAACAACCTCAATCTGGATTCACCCAAATAACCACCCCAAGGAATCCTGCAGCTGATCAATTTGTTGACGAAATGAAAACTACTCAACAAATTGCCAAATCTGCCCTAAAAATGGCATCATACGATATGAAACAATTCCACAATCAAAAGGTTAGACCACCGGTCAAATACAAACCTGGAGATCTAGTACTCCTCGAAGCGACCAATATCAAAACTGAGCAACCCTCTAAAAAGCTCAATGACAAAAGATACAGCCCCTTTCAAATAATTAAAAAGGAAGGACTCGCTTCATATTGTCTCAAATTAGACAAAACGTGGAAGACCATCCATCCCATCTTTCACGAATGCCTACTCCACCCTTATCACAAAGGAGAATTCCCTTCACAAAAAAGATCTCCTCCTCCTCCTCCAGAAGTGATCTCGGGTGTTGAAGAAGTCAAAATTGAATCTGTTATAGATTCAAGACGCAAAGGAAACACAATTGAATACCTAATTCATTGGAAAGGATTCCCACGAGAAGAAAATGAGTGGATCCCAACCAAAGAACTCTCTCATGCACAAGAAGCAATCAAAGAGTTCCATCGATTAAATCCCAATGTGCCTAGACTGGCAATCAAGATTCGGACATACAACATGGATAAAAGAGATCCAAATTACACCTGTCCCATTTGTCTAAAAACTCCTCTTCCTATGCCATCCCCAATGTTCCTCTCCAGTGACTTCCTGGAATTCCGAAAGAAGTACAATAAACTAGATAATTCCTATTTTGATTTCCCTCTTTCTTCTTCTATTTGCGTCTCCGGAGTTTCCACCTTGAAAAGGGGGTAATGTCAGGATTCTATTTTCACATTTTCACTACATCACGCATATCACAAGTCTAGACCTTACGTCAGACCCTATACCCTGTAACATGTTGTAACACTGCCTCATGCACATGGACCAAGTCCTAATGTGCACGGACCATGTAGAATAGTATAAATACCTCACTCATGTATCATAGTCTGCATTCTTGGAATTCTCATTCATAGTCCTCATTAGCTCACTTTGAGTGATTGAGGCTAGTCCCTGACAATCTCACCACCGAATTGGAATTAGCCTGCATCGCGTCCATGGCGGCTGCACCGAATCCAACTTCGCCGCACGCATATTCTAGCAAGTCATGATATGCCCATCGACACGGTCGTTTACGGATCACGACGCATCCAACGGAACATGTATCTCACAAGGTTTAGTTTGTTCCTCTTCTTCCTTGTCTTGACACGCACGTTATCAACTGTGCTCGATCTCATTTAAACGCAGGAATGCCATGCGAAGCTGAAAAAGCGGCAAGTATTCCGTTCCATTTCGTTCGTGAGCGAGTTTGACGATGTGAATTCGCCAGACAGCAGTTGTTTCCAGGAACGACATTGCATCAGGTTCATGATCAAGCAAAATAGACCGAGCAACTCGAGAAGAAATTGGCAGAAAGCGAGGCCAAGCACCGTAACTTTGGTTCGTCCATCTGCCACCTATTCATAATGTCTGCTCATCCGGAGGTGGTCGTCACACAAATCATGAAGCAATCGGTTCGCAAAATGCAGCAGAATATGATCGTCTTTGCGACAAGGCACAATGCAGCGACCAGCTAGACATTGAATAAAAAGTCGGATTAGGTGACGTTTTACAAAGGGCGCGCACCCTTTCTCTGATGGTCATTGGCTTTGTCGATCGTGGAACCTAGGTTGTACTGTGTATCCTACCTTTTTTGTGATCGACATTGCAGTATCATCTGCCACCGAGTTGTGTGAATGGATTGATGGACACTAAATACACATACATAATTATAACAGACGGATGCAAAACATGATGGTTCCACAAACGTAGACGAACGACTCGTGAATAGAGGGTCAATATGAATCAGACAGCTTTAAGTTGAGAGTCTGTCGTCGCTGTTCAGGAGGGTCGTTTCGGGAACTTGCCCTGGCACCAAGGTTGCATTGATCAGGGAGATGGGCCAGCTTGTGGCATTGCGCAACTGCATACTCACAGATTATATTTGACGGGGTAGATCAATGTGCTTGCGGCACCCCAACGCCATGTTCAGATACAGAGATTCGGCCATTAGGGTGAAGCAACTGTTGCGAAGCAAGAGTCGATGTAACAGGATGCGTAGCCGCGAACAGAGGCACACCTTGTCATTAACATCGAGTCGCCGCTGTGCCGTTCAGTGTGATTTTCTCCGTCAGTTACCAGCAGAATGACCAACAAAAGGGTGACAAGTGTCCTCTTTGGGCCAAGGGCAAGCGCCCAGAGATGGTTATAGGTGTGTGAACTAATGCATACTGATAAAGAGATGCGTGTATAACAGGCGACAACGGCGTACCGCAAGTAGACGATTGTGCATCCCTCCTCCCATCGCTCTGATACCACGCCGAGAAAGTCTCGCAGAATGGATCGGAGGTCAAGGAATGGTGAGTAGTGGGCGGGACAACTGCAAGGATGGTGCTGACGGGAACCAAGAGTCAAGCGAAGATCGTCCTTCCTCCAGTAGCGCTCGCCGAGAGGAAGGAAAACGGATCGAGATCGATGCTCAAGGCAGGATATGTTCAGTCGCATTCTTCCCTGATGGAAAGCACATCGTGAGCGGCGGTTACGGAGAGAAGATACGACGTTGGCGAGTGGAAGATGGCAAGAAGGTGGGGACGTCGATGAATGCGGGGAATAGTGTCTACAACATCACGGCGACACTAGACGGAAAGTGGATCGTGAGCGGGACACATAGTGGCCAGGTGACTGTATGGAGTGCGGTAAGCCACAAAAAAGTAGTCGAGTTCCAAGCACACAACGGTTCGTACCGTTCGGTATGGGCGGTTGACGTCTCACCGGACGGGACGAGAATCGCGACCGGATCAGGTGACGACACTGCATGTGTCTGGTCCCTCTCGACAGGCAGGCGACTGCTCGGCCCCTTGACACACAACTGGACTGTGGTCGCGGTCAAGTTCTCGCCCGACGGACGACTCATCGCCACTGCCGCGTGGGAGCGTAAATCCGTTCGGGTCTACGACAGTCGGGACGGTCGCCTCCTCGTCCACTTCCCAATCCAGGTCAACTCGCCACACAACCAGTCCCTTGCCTGGGCAGGCGATAGCAAGCAACTCTTTACCTTGTCTCACGACGGCGAAATCCACTGTCTCGACGTGTCCACCAGGAAGACGCTTTCGAAATGGCCAATCCACACCAGTAAGGATCCTGCGTGCATCGCCCTTGCAAGAAATGGCAGATTCATCGCAGCGTCCGGCGCTTCCTCTGTCTCATTCTGGGACACTACGACGCACAACCAAATCGGGTCTGTCGTCGAGCATACATCTTACATCCACACCATGGCCATCTCGGTAAATCATGACATCGTAATCGGTGGAGGCAAGACAATCATCATTCGAAGTCTCCATGAGATCCTTCCCCCTCCTTATTTCGACAATGTAAGCGTACCTACATCAACAGCAGATGTGATATAGCGGACTAATCACAAGTCGCTTTCTTCACCGGTGAACAGCAAGCATCGCGCAGGGGCGTGGAAAAAACCCATGTCGAGGAGAGTTCAAGTGCGCTCATTTTGCCCTGCCGCACGTTTCATTGACATTCTCGTCCGCTAGACAGCAAAATCACGCGTCTCGAGAAAACGATTCGAGAACTTGGTCACGAACTTGCTCCGTGCCAACGAACAGCCCAAGAGGAAAAGGATAGCGCTAATGAAACCATCACCTCCCACCGTGCCAATCTTCGCATACAACATGAGAGCTCAGGTGCGTCCAGCGGGACCCCGACTTGCATTTCATTAACGTCCATATCCACTAGACATTAAAGTCGCGCACCTCGAGAAAACCGTCCATGACCTACGTAACGAACTCGCCGCGTCTCAACGCACCGCCAGTCAGAAGGAAGATAATTCCAAAAAGATAATCCAGTGTCTCGAAAAAACTGTTGAGCAACTCCGTACACAGCTCTCCGAATCTCGACAGAAAGCCGAGGAGAGGGATAACCTCCTCCGTATACACGAGCGGAAACATCATTGCGAAGCCCTGTATGCCGCGGGGCGCACATTCGATGCTGCCTTGTCTCTTGTCAACATCACGAATGCCATGAGTGAGGAGGTGAGAGCCAACAAGTTGCTGGTGGACTGGCTTACTGGTGAGTTACTGTGTTGTGTGTCAAAAGGGAGAAATCAATTTGCACCATCAGAATTCACGAACCGATGTTCGTCCAGGCTGGAAAAAACTGGTGACGACGCATTGAACGTCGAAAAACACGACGAAGCGCTTGCAGCCTACTCTACTGTCTTGTCCCTTGGTCCATCCGCCCCGAACAACGTACTCGTCAAGTGGGCAAGCACGATGATGATTCGTGGCTCAGCGGAGAAAGTTTTGCACGCCGCGATCAAGGTATGCTTTACGTGAGACTCTGGATCACGACATTGACGTTTATTACGGTTTAGTTCAAGCTTCCGAGATTCATGATCTACCAGGGAATTTGCGACGCTCTCGAACGGGACGGCCGCGTCGCAGAAGCAATTGCGTGTTGCAGGCAGATGCGGAGTGATTTAGTAGAGGATGTGAGCATCTGCAACGAGAGATCGCAGTGGGAACTCAGTGAGTGGTCGTGTGTACAACGCAAGCAATGATCATCTGAGTGTCCCTCGCAGGTTTTCAACGGCGATGCGCAGAGAAGCTGGACAAGCTTGCTGTTGTCGCAATAGACGCTCAGAACTACGATAAAGCTGTTGAACACTTGTCGACTATGCTATCACTCGACGGAGTGGATCGGATGGATATCCTGATCAAGCGGAGCAAAGCACGAGCACTGATGGACTCGTGGGGGGATGCGCTGAGTGATGCCGACGAGGTATAAGCTACGCCTTGGTGTTTCGGACAGTGAATAACAGATCATGCAGGCCATCAAACTCGACCCATCATCCCATCAAGGCTATGAGCGGCGACATGCAGCTTTACACGTGGCGAGACGCCACGTAGAAGCGGTCGAAGCATTCGACACGATGCTCCTAAAACTCAAGCAGTCTCCCCACAAACATGTTCGCAGTGAGTCATTGCCTGCATATTACTCGGATAAAATGCTCATTGTTATCACTGATAGAGCTTCTTTCTCAATATACTGATGCCAGATCTACGATTCGACGTATCATTCACCAGACGCTCCACCATATGCCACGCATTCTGATTGACACCGCGACTGGTCATCTATATGACAAGAAACAGCAAGTCGCAGCATTCGAGTCACACCCGATGTGGAGCGAGCTCATTTCTTCAATGACGAGAGAGGCAGACTGTGGGCGCATCTCGAGTGCGGTGAAAGAGTTCTACCGACACGTGATGCTCTCACACACATGGGAGCAAGAAGAACCCTTGTTGTACAAGGTCAAGAATATTTCGATCTACGACCTAGAGTCGTCTCCCACGAACATCAAGCTACAGAGATTCTGCTTGCTCGTGCATTCTCTTGGCTTTCGGTGGGCATGGGCCGACACGACCTGTGTAGACCAGGAGAACAATGTGGTACTACAAGAGTCGTTGGTCGCAATGTTTACATGGTACCGTGGCTCCTCCCTCACAATTGTCTACCTCCGGGGCGTCTCGTCAAAGTCTCAGCTCCTCCCCGGTGGCCTCCAGGGGAGCATCTGGAACACTCGAGGATGGACATACCAGGAATATGTTGCTGCCGAGACTGTCCAATTCTACACCGAGGACTGGAAGCCATACCTCGGCTTGGACTTGGCCAACCACAAAGAGTCGCCTTTCATTGTTTCGGAGATGCAACAAGCAACAGGTGTTTCTGCAGATGCGATGGCGGTATTGCAACCGGGCCTCGACAGAGTGCGAGAGAAGCTGTACGTGGCTTCGATGCGTCAAACGACACGCATGGAGGACATTGCATATTCACTGCTCGGGATCTTCAATATTTCGATCCCAGTTATATACGGCGAGGGTGATCGGGCAGTTGGTCGACTCCTTGAACACATTCTAACAGGTTCGGGTGATGTGACGATCCTGGCTTGGACGGGCCGTGCAGGTAGCTACAATAGCTGCCTACCTGTCGATCTCACAGTCTACAACCAACTCGTGCCACCACACATCCCACGACGCATGGATATGGTTGAGATGGACAGCATGGTCACGGCGCTCCGTTCATCCCTACCCGATCTCACTCTCGCCATGAGATTACATAATCAACTGAACGCACTTCCCTCGTCTTCCCTCGCTGCAAGTCGACTTCGGCTCCCTGGCATTCTTTTTCATCTCGGTGAACTTGCTCACACATCAGAACCCAATCCCATGACGAAGGTCGATGTATATCGTGCGACGACGTCGTTGTTTGGGGATATAGAGATCAAGACTGTAGATGACTTGACTGGGATGAGCAATCTCTACCTTGTCCATCCATGGATCCGTCTTCTACTCGACCAAGAGTTCTCGCATGGTGTGGCTGCGTTTGACGAGATGACACAAGCCCTCCGGTTGATCACTCGTCTCCGGCAACCATTTGGTGCGCTCTTACTGGAGCCGGTATCGCGTGCAGAGTATAGGCGCGTCGCTGCGGACAGTTTGATCATGATTCAATTGAGCGAGGAGGTTCCATTGACCGAATTGATAAGGAATGTTCGTATAGTCGAGATACAATAGTTGTGATTTGAGTACTGTGGAACGAACAGTAGTATGATACACCATGTCATTGTCACCATCCCTTAGTTCCTCAATATCAGTGAGTCACCTCGTCCGCTTGCATCATAGGAAAATTCCGGTGGATCTGACATTAGCAGCCTACGTCCCCCTACGTCCGGTCCAGTTTTGACTGGAAATTAAGTTTGACCTGGATCCATTCCTTGGCCATAGTACATAGCCAAATGGCGCGGGTTCCTCGTTCCGGTGCTTCAAGCTTGACCGCCTGATGCGACGTATTCATTCAGCATAATCGCGCATCCAAGTCGCAGGGTGTGGCTGCTGGCGATGGTGGGTTGTCGACAGCAAGCCTCCATCGACCGCTTTCCCAAACATCCTGCCTGAGAAAACGAGCTGTGATTGACTGGACTCACTTCGGTACAGTAGAACTCGCTGCCCACAGTCTCAGGCTAATCAACTCGTCTACGCCAGAGCTAGGCGGAGTTTAAACCGATCAGTGTGACGATATGTGGCCACCGACTTGAGCCGATTTGAACGGACTCGGCAAAACGCGTGGCGCGTGTATTACTGGACGCGTCGACCCTCTCACCACCCACACGATGGGCTCTACTACGCCACTCCTCGACGTCCTCTCCGCCCATCTCCCAGCTGCCATCTCGTCCGCAGAACTATCCTCCCAGTCCTCCCAGTCCCGTTCCACCCTCGAAACCCTTCTCGCCTTTGCCCTCGGAGGCGAATGTCCTCCCCGTCTCCCCGACGCGCGCCAAGAATGGTCGCGCACGCAGCCCGCCGCCCTCAAAGCCCTCCAGGACTGTCTCATAACCAGAGGCGGCGCCAAACGGCCCCGCGATAGCCAAGATGCAGACGATGCCAGCTCGAAACGACAAAAAACCGACGACGCCGACGACCCACCCCTCTTCACCCTCCCGTCCGTCTCCACCACCTCGCCCGTCCGGAAAAAGGTCGACGTCACCGTCCATGCGCGGTCCATGCGCTTTGTCAATCCCAGCACGCGTGCCCTCGAATCCACCATCCCGCTCGCGAGCATCACCCGTGCCTTTTTGCTGCCCACGCGCGGCAAGACCAAGGGCCACTGGACCGTCATCCTACTCTCCACGGACGTCCCGGACAAGGGCAAGACGTCGCCCTCGTCCGCACAACAAGTCATCTTTGGCCTCGACGCGCGGAGCTCCGCCCCGTTCGAAACGACGTCCTACGCGTCCGGCACCCCCGGTTTGACCACCCCCGTTGCCAAGGGCGAGGAAACCGCACCCTCTGTCCGGCGCCTCTTGTCCCACGTGCCCATCCCGCTCCTCGAGCCCTCTACGACCATCTTTCGGAGCGCATGTGCGACACCCAAGTCGGGCAATGGCGCCGCGGGCGTCAATGCCTATCTTTCTGCCAAGGCGGGCACGCTCTGGTTCTTTGACACGGGTATTCTCTGGGGCGAGAGCAAGCCCTGCGAATTTTGGGCCATCTCGGATCTGCTTGGCAAGGACGGCGTCCGGCTCATCAGCGCCACCGGGCGGACGTGCTCCGTTATTCTCAGTCGCAAGATGCCGACGGGAGCGTTATTGAACGGCGCGAAAGAAGAACAGGGGGGAGACGATGCGGAGGTCGTCGAAACTGAGTTTGCCATGGTGGAGGGTCGGGAACAAGACCCGATCACGGCATGGGCTCGGAATCGGAAACACCTCTTTGGAAAGAGTCCCGCCACTGGGTCGTCTGTCACCGCCTTGAGCCAGATGGCAAGTGGCGGCAAGGACGCGCGCCCGAGTCATTTTTCGAGCGCAGGCGGGACCGTCAAGGGTCCTACTTGGGACGATTCGGACTCGGACGACGACGACTTTGAGGTGGCTTCGTCCGATGATCTCGAACATAGCTCCACGAACTCGGATTCGGATGAGAACGAGGGTGGTTCAGGAAGTGGGGACGAGAACGGTAGTCTGAGCGAGGGAGGTGCGGAGGAGAGCGGGGAGTCGTCGGAAGAGACGGAGCTCCAAGAAGCCCGCCATCCGTTGCTCCGGCCGGGTGCCATGCCGCGCATGTCCAAGGCGGCGATCGATATGGCGGTTGACATGGTCCGGGGCGATCTTGCAGACGACGTCAGTGACGAAGAGGACGAGCTGGAGGAGTGATCTAGAGGTGTAGCACCGCATGTGCTCGGTGGACGATATTAGAGACGTCCAGTTTGGCTAGGGGACACCCAGAGGATTCTTTGCATTACTCGTTCGTCCTAGTGGCATCAAGCAATGTATGCCATGTGCAAGGGTATGTATGTCTTTGAAGCTCTACTCAGGAGCAACGCCGAGGATCCATAACACGTCTCCCAGCATATATACGGGCGAATGAAAACTCGCGCGAGGCAATCTTATCGAGGTTCGCCTCGTAGATGAATCGATGACATGTGAATTACCTAGCCGGAATCGGACTTTGAGGCCTCTCACTTGTATGCTGCCCAAGCCGGAGGGGCAGACATGTGTGCTGACGATGAATATGATTCACGTCCAAGGCAACGTTATGCCAGTCTAGATCTATTTCACACAAACACCACCGAGGTCGCATCGACCCCGTCGTTCCCGCCATCTCGGGTATCATAACACGTCTAGATGGACACCTTACCTCTTGGTTCGTACGGTAGCAACAGGGCCAGGCACCCCGCAAAGACGATCATGCCCCCCGCAATGTACACCGGCACCGCCGTCGCGATGTTGGCGTACAGCGCAATGACGGGTGCCTGTGACAATATTGTTCGAAAGGGAAATGACAGAAAGCGCATGCGACGTACCATCACCCCAAACACGCGGGTCGCAGTGGCCGTGAGACCGTTGCCCGTTCCACGATCCTTGGCGGGAAAGATTTCTGGAGAGATGGCATACAACACGCCGTACATGGTCTACCGCCCCGTCGTAAGCCAGCCTCGTCAAGCAGAAGCAGAGAAAAAAGACGATGGTCGTCGCAGACGTACATTGCTGAAAAACACATAGCCACAGTTCCACCCCAGAAGTTCGTTGGATGTCCTGGAGGTGGTGCTCGCGTAGAGAAACGCACCAGTGAGCGCTTTATTTCACGGGAGGTCGTTGAGTAATGAACGGGCGTAGGGTATGATGGAGACTCGCCTGAGGACATCGCGAGGCTGCCTTT
>JBBPSV010000653.1:0-15365 GCA_038093795.1 Retiboletus fuscus
TCAAGGGGCACACTGGAGTCCACTGTGAGTAACCAAGAATGATATTGAGCAAAATACAATGAGCTACTGACCTGGAGTCCACTGTGAGTAACCAAGGAAGCACAACAGTGGACTCCGAGGCCTAAGTCAAGTGGCTGTAAATACTGCTAAACAACTGGCAGCCACAAATCAGCCACAAGGGCAACAAACATCTAGAACGAAGTGAAAGTGTCCATAGAGTGCGAAATCAAGAAATGCAACACTGCCTCATTCAGCTGTCTAATATGTTATGAGCCCTGTGTGCTAGACCAGTGCCCTACTCTCTCATCTGCTGTTCACATCCTATGTGACTTATTTTCATCATTTGCAACTCCACTACATCCAGTCGTTGAAGTCCCACTATGGCCTTTGAACATGCTGGCAATGCAAGTCTTTGTTCTGAAGATTCATCTGACCCACTCTCACCACTCCAACTCGATGCTGATACCAATTGGAATGCAGACACAGATGCCACTTCTCACATGACACCTCATTGCCATTTGGATGTGCAACTATACACCAAAATGTGTCCCAATCAAACTTTTGGACAATACAGTTGTCTATTCAGCAGGGATTGGTTCTGTGGTGTTCCATCCAACTCTCAATGGAAAGAGAGGGAGAGCTGTTGAGTTCAGTAATGTCCTGCATGTACCACAACTCTGCAACAACCTCCTTGTCATCCTGTACCTAACTCGTCACTCATCATTTGATGTCCATATCAATGCAACACATCTTTCCTTCTCTCGCTTTGGTGGACTCCCAATGTGTTAGATGCAGTGATTGCACACTTGTGAGTCATGCCTAGATGAGTCACACTTCTGCTACTGTGCCACATTGTGGCGCACTATTGATATGTATCGTTGTTATGACCGCACTTTGTATATCCTGCGAGTTCACTGTCTCTGATCTTCAGTCTCTGACAGTGAACTCCAGGTAAGTCTATGGGCTGCTTTGGTTGAATTAGAGGCCCACAAGACAAATGGCACCTGGACTCTTGTTCCCCAGCCGAAGAACCGGCCTATCATTGGTTCCAGATGGGTCTTCACTAAGAAGTATCATGCTGATGGCTCATTCGAACGTTACAAGAGTCGTTTGGTAGCACAGGGCTTCTCTCAGCGTCCTGGATTCGAATACCTTGAGGTCTTCGCTCCCACTGTCCGTCTACCGACCCTCCGCATCATTCTCGCCTTGGCTGCACTCCACGACCTCCACTTATGGTCTGTCAATGTCTCCAACGCATATCTTGTTAGACAGCTGATTCAGGCAGCTGGAGTTCACTGTCAGAGACTGAAGAACAGAGACAGTGAACTCGCAGGATATACAGAACGCAGTCATAACAACGATACATATCAATAGTGCGCCACAATGTGGCACAGTGGGAGGGGCGTGACTCATCTATGCGTGACTCACAAGTGTGCAATCAATGCATCTAACACTCCCCCCTGATTGCGCATCTCTCCAAGCTCTAGCCCCCCCTGAATGCTCCTAATCCCATAGAAGCACAGAACTGCTCAACTTTGACACGAGGCAAGGCCTTCGTGAGTAGATCTGCAGGCATCTCGCCAGTAGGCACATAAGTGGGCAAAATGGAGCCTTGATCAACCACATCACGTAGCCAGAACCAGGACAGGTCGAGCTGCTTCATGCGCCCATGATGTTCTGGATGTTTTGCCACCTCAATGGCAGACTGGTTGTCCACGAAGAGGATAGACGATGCGGTCATTGGGAAGCCAAGTTCCTGGAGCATCTTGCGCATCCAGACAATCTCCTTGCCTGCTTCGCATGCAGCCATGTACTCAGCTTCTGTTGTAGATAGAGCTACAATGGACTGGCGCTTCGACATCCAGGAAACAACTCCAGTGCCCATCTTGACCACATATGCGCCAGTAGAGTGCCCAGTGTCCTTGCAACCGCCATGATTCGCATCGGAGTAGGTGGTGAAGAGCTGAGACTGAGAGGGATCTGGGGCATAGGTGATCGCATAGTTCATTGTCCCTTTGATGTAGCGCATGAGGTGCTTGATCGCATGCCAATGAGCAACACCAGGCTCAGAGGTGAATGAAGCGAGCTGGCCAACTGTATAAGCAATATCAGGCCGGGTGGTGCAGGGGAGATACTGCAGTGATCCAATGGCTCCACCATAGTCAACAGTGCGCATGAATGCATGCTCCTCAGCAGTCTTGGGGCTCTGGTCCCGGGATAGACAAAGTCCCGGAGTCATGGGTGTCGAAACCGGCTTTGAATCAGCCATTCCATAGCAGGCAAGCATCTCGATGCAGTATTGTGGCTGGGAGATGGTTAGGGAGTGCTTGGAGCGATTGCGATCGATTTTGATGCCTAGCAGCTCAGTGGTGGGTCCCAAATCGCGCAGTTTGAAGTGGGTGCCAAGATCTGCAATTGCCTGTTTGATTGCAGGCAGAGACTTGGATGCAAAGGTCATATCATCGACGAAGGCAGGCAGAATGATGCGGACCTCCCCCCGGACGAAGATATAGACTGCAGCATCCGAATACGTCTATTTGAAGCCCATAGACTCCAGAGCGGTGCGCATCTTGCGATTCCAGCGATTTCCACCTTGTTTGGTGCCATATAGCGACTTCTTCAACAGACAGACAGTGTCTTTTGGATTTCCCTGCGCAAATCCCTCTGGCTGCTCCATATAGACATCACAGTCCATGTCGCCATTCAGATAGGCATTGGAGACGTCGACAGACCATAAATGAAGATCGTGAAGCGCAGCTAATACGAGGATAATGCGCAGGGTTGGGAGACGTACAGTGGGAGCAAAGACCTCGAGGTATTCGAATCCAGGGCGTTGGGAGAAACCCTGAGCGACTAAACGGCCCTTATAGCGCTCAAATGAGCCATCAGCGCAATATTTGCGAGTAAATACCCATCTGGAACCGATTACTGGTCCATTCCTCGGTCAGGGCACAAGAATCCAAGTGCCATTCATCTTGTGGGCCTCTAATTCAGTCAAAGCAGCCTGTCTCCACTCAGCAGCATCCTTTGGGTTGCCAATTCCTTGTAGGCATGCGAGCACCAATGCCGACTGGGCTAGCAGGTCTGGGTGGTGCTGGTGGTGGAGTGGCTGGTGGTGGAGTGGCTGGTGGTGGAAGGGGTGCTGGCTCCTCTGCATCCTCTGCATCATGCTCCCCCTGAGGAGGTCGCACCTCTGGAGCGGCGAAGTGTGGCTCTATGCCCTCCTCTTCATCTGGCAAGTCAGGAGTGACATATAGGTCAGGCACAGGTGGAGGCTGGTTGGCTGGTGGTAATGAGGGAGCAATCGCAGGCAGGCGTTCGTCGAAGTCAGCACGCTCGAAGATGATTGTGCGCTTAGTGGTAGGATTGTAGAATTTCCAGCCCTTGTATCCATCTGGGTAGCCAATGAATACGCACTTCTCATAGTGCGGGTGCAGCGCAGGACGCTTGTCCTTTTTGAATGTGCACATATGCCGTGCAGCCCCACACCCTGAGATGAGAGACATCAGGTTTGCGTCCATTCCAGAGCTCGTAGGGAGTAGCATCATCGAGGGCAGCTGTGGGGCAACGATTCCAGACATGGACAAGCGCTGCAAGTGCCTCACCCCAGAAAGCCTTAGCGAGACCAGATTCCTGCAACATAGCTGTGATGCGTTCAGATAGGACACGATTTGTGCGCTCTGCGACACCGTTTTGTTGTGGACGTGCACGGACTGTGTGCTGGCGCTGAATACCACAAGAATTGGTGTACTCGAGCATGGCGTGACTCATGTACTCCCCTCCCTTATCGTCTCGCAAGGTTTTGATCTTGCGCTCGGTCTGATTCTCTGCAAACGCCTTAAACTGCTTAAATGCGCTGAAAACGTCCGATTTGGCGCGAATTGGCAGCACGAAGCGGTATCTCGAGTAATCATCGATGAATGTGACCCAATAGCGATATCCAGAGAATGAGCGATGAGGGATCTCATGGACATCCGAGTGGACAAGCTCCAGGGGTCAAGAAGCACGCCAGGAGCTGCTGGGGAAAGGATTTGCGTCCATCTTGCCAGCTATGCATGGCTCGCAGATCGGATCAGGTGCAGTCTTGACATCGAGCTGCATACCTGTGACCAATTTGCGGTCAATGAGAGCATTCACATCAGATATGTTGTGATGCGCCAGCCTGCGATCCCAGAGGGATACGTCGAGAGGCACAGTGGTTGCTGGGTTTGCATACTCGGTGATAGGCTGAGTCACACCATCCAGAAATGCGGCATTGTGCTCATTGATTGTTGCGACGAACAGTGGGGATCCACCAGGGCGAGCGAAGGAAAGATGTGTTGCATTGATATGAACAACAAATGATGAGTGGCGAGTTAGATACAAGACAGCCAGGAGGTTGTTGCGGAGTTGGGGTACATGCAGGACATTACTAAACTCCACTGCTCTCCCCCTCTTTCCGTCGAGGGTTGGGTGGAACACCATGGAACCAATCCCTGCTGAATATACCACTGTATTGTCCGCAAGTTTGATTGGGACGCGTTTAGGCACATAGTTGCGCAGCCAATGGCAGTGGGGCATCATATGAGAAGCGGCGCCCGTGTCTGCATTCCAACTGGTGTCAGCGTCAAGTTGGAGTGGTGAGAGTGGATCAGTAGGATCACTAGAACGAAGACTCGCATTTCCAGCACGTTCTACTACATCCTGGGGTGGTGTAGTGCCATCTGCGGGTGTTGTGGGAGTAGAGGCCGCGTTGGCCTGGTTTCCACATCTTCCAGTGCATTTTGATGACTTCAGGGCATCTTTTGCACATTGGAGCGAATAGCACTTGCAGCGGCAGTGGCCAGACTTGTCACAGAAGTCGCAAGGCGAGGAGGGGTTGCAAGTGCAGCCAGGAGCGGTGGTGGACAGCGCAGAGTTGCCAGTTGAGGCAGATGCATCAGGGCGAGGGCGACGATTGATCTCCTCCATCTGGAATGCAGCCTTGACCTTGTCCTTGTCGAGGTCTGTCAGGAGCGCAAGGGATGAGGTGAAATGGGCATAGTCTGGGCCTAATGCGTGCATCATGGCCATGCAGCTCAGCTCGTCGTCTGAGGTGGTCAAAGTGAATGTGGTGGGACGCAGTTCTTGGATCCTGGCCATAGCTTGCTCAACTCGAGCACTTAGCGCTGGGAGAGACTCCTCAGGGCATTTCCTGATGCTGAAGAACTCGTCGTAGGCCACAAAGCAAGTGCTGGCCTTCTGCTGCACGAACAACTTCTGGAGGGCGGTCCAAGCGGCAGTGGGGTCGTCCTGGACAGCTCTGATGTGCACTCGTTGCTCAGGGATGATATTGAGCATGAGTTCACCTGCGGCCCGGTTCTGTTTGGTGTCCCAAGCGTCCTGCTCTTTGTCTCCAGTGCTAGGACGCTTCTCCTTTCCATCAACAAGGCGCCAGAGACCTTTGGAGCGCAGGAGAGCCTTCATCTCCTCACTCCAGGTGGTGTAATTGTCGCCAGTAAGAGGTGAAATGCGGTGGTGATGGTTTTCTGATGCCATAGTGGGTTGTCACAGAAAACGGATGTAGCGGAGTTGGAAGTGATGAAAATAAGTCGGGTAGGATGCGAGCAGCAGACAGTAGGGCGCGTGTCTAGCGCTCAGGGCTCATAACCTGTTAGACAGCTGATTCAGGCAGCTGGAGTTCACTGTCAGAGACTAAGATTATGTAGTTCGACATACATGGACATACCTGGAGTTCACTGTCAGAGACTGAAGAACAGAGACAGTGAACTCGCAGGATATACAGAACGCAGTCATAACAACGATACATATCAATAGTGCGCCACAATGTGGCGCAGTGGGAGGGGCGTGACTCATCTATGCGTGACTCACAAGTGTGCAATCAATGCATCTAACATATCTAAATGGCGACATGGACTGTGATGTCTACATGGAGCAGCCAGAGGGATTTGCTGCAGGAAACCCGAAGGACACAGTCTGTTTGCTGAAGAAGTCACTCTATGGCACCAAACAAGGCGGAAATCGCTGGAATCTCAAGATGCGCACTGCTCTCGAGTCCATGGGGTTCAAGCAGACGTATTCGGATGCTGCTGTCTATATCTTTGTCCGGAGGGAGGTTCACATCATTCTTCCTGTCTTCGTCGACGATATGACCTTTGCATCCAAATCCCTGCCTGCAATCAAGCAGGCAATTGCAGATCTCGGTAGACACTTCAAACTGCGTGATCTTGGGCCTACCACAGAGCTCCTGGGCATCAAAATCGATCGCAATCGATCCAAGCGCTCCTTGACCATCTCGCAACCACAATACTGCACCGAGATGCTTGCGCGCTATGGAATGGCTGATTCGAAGCCTGTTTCGACACCCATGACTCCTGGACTTTGCCTGTCCTGGGATCAGAGCCCCAAGACTGCCAAAGAGCGAGCTTTTATGCGCACTGTCGACTATGGTGGAGCCATAGGATGACTGCAGTATCTCTCCTGCACAACACGCCCTGATATTGCCTACACGGTTGGTCAGCTTGCATCATTCACATCTGAGCCTGATATTGCCCATTGGCATGCAATCAAACACCTTATGTGCTATGTCAAAGGTACGATCAACTACGCCATCACCTATGCCCCAGATCCCTTGCAGTCCCAGCTCTTCACCACCTACTCCAATGCAAACCACGGCGGTTGCAAGGACACTGGACGGTCTACTGGCGCATATGTGGTAAAGATGGGTACTGGAGTTGTATCCTGGATGTCGAAGCGCTAGTCCATAGTTGCTCTCTCTATGACAGAAGCTGAGTACATGGCTGCATGCGAGGCAGGCAAGGAGATAGTGTGGATGTGCAAGATGCTGCAGGAACTCGGTTTCCCCATGAGTGCATCCTCTGTGCTCTTCATGGACAACCAGTCCGCCATCCAGGTAGCCAAACATCCGGAACACCATGGTCGCATGAAGCAACTGGACCTGTCCTGGTTCTGGCTCCGTGATGTGGTTGACCAAGGCTCCATTTCGCCCACCTATGTGCCTACAGGCAAGATGCCTGCTGACCTACTCACCAAGGTGCTGCCAAGGCTCAAAGTCGAGCAATTCTGTGCTACTATGGGATTGGGTGCATTCAGGGGGAGCTAGGGCTGTGGAGAGTTGTGCAATCAGGGGGGAGTGTTAGATGCGGTGAATGCACATCTGTGAGTCACGCCTAGATGAGTCATGACTAGATGAGTCATGTCTTTCCTATTGTGCCACATGGTGGCATACTGTTGTTATGTATCATTGTTATGACCACATCCTGTACATCCTGCGAAGTCCACTGTCTCTTCTCCTTAGTTTCTGACAGTGGACTCCAGCTGCCTGATTCAGCTGTCTAACATATAGTGACTTCTTCAAAACACAGACTGTGTCTTTTGGGTTTCCCTGTGCAAATCCCTCTGGTTGCTCCATATAGACATCACAGTCCATGTCGCCATTGAGATAGGCATTGAAGACATCGACAGACCACAAATGAAGATTGTGAAGCGCAGCTAATGCGAGGATAATACGCAGGGTTGGGAGACGTACAGTGGGAGCAAAGACCTCAAGGTATTCGAATCCAGGGCGCTGGGAGAAGCCCTGAGCAACCAAATGGCCCTTATAACGCTCAAATGAGCCATCAGCACAATATTTGCGCATAAATACCCATCTGGAACCAATTACTGGTCCATTCCTCGGTCGGGGCATGAGAATCCAAGTGCCATTCATCTTGTGGGCCTCCAATTCAGTCAAAGCAGCCTGTCTCCACTCAGCAGCATCCTCTGTCCATATGGCATCTGCAAAAGTCCTCGGATGTGGCGATTTGGCTGCAAAACACTGCGCAGCATCCACATCTTCATCCTCATCATCCTCTGAATCATCCTGATTGCCAGCTATCTGTGCTGGGCTCAACTTCCACCATTCACGAGGTGGTTGGCAATTCCTTGTAGGCATGCGAGCACCAATACCGACTGGGCTAGCAGGTCTGGGTGGTGCTGGTGGTGGAGTGGCTGGTGGTGGAAGGGGTGCTGGCTCCTCTGCATCCTCTACATCATGCTCCCCCTGAGGAGGTCGCACCTCTGGAGCGGCAAAGTGTGGCTCTATGCCCTCCTCTTCATCTGGCAAGTCAGGGGGGACATATAGGTCATGTGCAGGCACAGGTGGAGGCTAGTTCACCAGTGGTAATGAGGGCGCAATCGCAGGCAGGCATTCGTCGAAGTCAGCACGCTCAAAGATGATTGTGCGCTTAGTGGTAGGATTGTAGAATTTCCAGCCCTTGTATCCATCTCGGTAACCAATGAATATGCACTTCTCGTAGTGCGGGTGCAGCGCAGGATGCTTGTCCTTTCGTACATGCACATACGCCATGCACCCCCATACTCTGAGATGAGAGACATCGGGTTTGCATCCATTCCAGAGCTCATAGGGAGTAGCATCATCGAGGGCAGCTGTGGGGCAACGATTCCAGACGTGGACCAGCACTGCGAGGGCCTCACCCCAGAAAGCTTTGGCGAGACCTGATTCCTGCAACATAGCTGTGATGCATTCAGATAGTGTTACGCTTGGCCTGGGTAGGGTCGAGCATAGACTCAAATAGGGGTTCTAAGACTAAGGAGTACCAGTGTTCTTGACGCTACGGTACGACTAGGAGCCTTTGGGCGAGGTATCTGCTCATGAAGAGCACGCTCAGCGTCGAAGGGTACAATGAGTCCAAGAGGACGAGTCTTATCCTGGTCTTGGGAGATCGAGTGTAGGAGTTATCTCAAAGGTAGGATTGAGTAGCTCTAGCTTAAGGAATACAAGCGTAGAAACTACGGTTTATATACGCGAGCCGTAGAAGGTCATGGAAGCCCATAGAAGAGACAGGTAAATGAGGGATGAAAGGAGATGTGACTCGGGGAATCGTAAGGACTCGGGATGAGTCGAAACGAGTCACATCCGCTGCGGATCTGTCGATCAGTGTCGATCAGAAGCAGCTGTCTATCAAAGATTATCATGAAACGAAGAAGTGGCCAGAACGGCCCGAAGCGACAATGACAGTGGGGTCATTAGTCGGAAATGAAGAAAAGATGCGGTCCATGGGAATATCGACCTACGTGCCGTGCAGGAGTAGTCTGGGTAACGCCAGACGAGATGGATAGCGATCCATCGAGACTAAGCTAAGTGAAAGAAAAGAAAGAAATAAACAGGGCCAGGTCAACTCGTAACATTACCCCCTTCTTACGCTCCTCAATGCCACTTGAGGATATCTAGAGGTCTATGTAGCCCCCGTTGGGGGAACCGGTGACGTTGGCGTAGGCTGTGTCATCCCACACGTCGTCTGTAAAGTCAACCTCAGGTTCATCCTGGATTTGGGATGCAAGCGGGCGAGGTTGCGGATGGTGCAACCTTCGCGATGAACGTGAGGAGCTAGAGGATTGGGATGATGAGGACAGAGTAGCTGGGCGGGGACGACGGCAGAGTGGGCACTGGTTCTGAATGTGTCCAGGGCGCATGCGGAGACAGAACGGGCACTTGTACTCTGGGCAATCAATGTGCCAGTGTCCAAGGCGATGACAGTGAAAACAGGATGCGTTGTAGAGGGGATGGTCAGGGCTGAGACTGATCTCACCTTCGTTCATGAGGTGAATCCGCTCGAGTCGATTGATGAGGTTCACTTTGCTGGGAGATAGTGGGGACGACAATGCAGACGGCGTTGGAGCAGCGGGCTCAGCTGGCGAAGGGACCAAAATGGTTTCGACTGGAAGCATGGGTCGAACAGGAGGGAGAGGGAGACCGGCCCTGGCAAGGTCCTGCGAGTAACGTTCAATGTCGGCGACAAAGTCTAGCATGTTGAGCTGGTGCATGGCGGATAGAAGGTATGAGCAGATGCGGCGGGCTACAAGACGGAGTTGGGTGGAGAAAAACTCTGACTGGGCGTTAGCAGAGGTGAAAGAAGCGATAGGGTCGAGATGAGAGACCTGTAAAAAGGCTAAAAACAAGGATTCTAGGGGGGAGTCAACCTCTAAATGGGCTTGCATAGTAGCAGCCAAATGGGAGTCTCAGAGTCGGGTCTGGAGGAGTCGTCCGGACTCACATGATAGTGGGTCAGATCGAAGGGTGTAAGCGAAGCGGGGCACATTGATGGACAAGATGGTCTTGGGTTTCTCTTCCTTGTCGAGGACAGAGGGCCAAGGGAGAGGTGCGGTGTTCCACCTGGAGGTGGCTTCATTACTGATGTAGTCGTCCGCAAGGACCATAGGGGGGTGGATGGTAGGAATGGAGAGTTCCTGAGTGAGGGGGGAAGAGTCATCAACTCCCTCAAGCGAAGGGAGAGCGGAGTCGGCGAACGAGGACTCGGTGAGGGAAGATTCAGTGGATGGGG
Source organism: Retiboletus fuscus (assembly GCA_038093795.1). Classification (NCBI taxonomy): domain Eukaryota; kingdom Fungi; phylum Basidiomycota; class Agaricomycetes; order Boletales; family Boletaceae; genus Retiboletus; species Retiboletus fuscus. The sequence continues at coordinate 10,344 of JBBPSV010000653.1, forward strand.
AGTAAGACATGTTATAAGAGGTATGAAGGTCGTTTAGAGCTCGGTTGGTGATTCTCACATAGAGACCAGCGCGTAGAGTTCTAAGGAGGGAAGACCTTGGGGTGAAGCTTCTTATAGCTTCGAAGGATTGCTTGGGCATGTTTGAACTCCCGTTCCAGGAGCCAGGTGTCGTCAGAGGTGGTGAAACCATGCCAGCGGACTAGGAACTGTCGGTTGACAGTGGAGCCCCGGTGTCGTATGATCTTTTCAATTTTGTACTGTTCTTCACCATCGATAAGGTCAGGTGGGGGTGATGGGAAGTTGGGGCTGTGTATGGGGTTCTCCTTGTATGGGGTGAGAAGTGAGGCGTGGAAGACCGGATGTATTTTCCACGTCTTGGGGAGGCAGAGTTGATATGTGATCGGGGACAGTACCTTGACAATGGTAAAAGGCCCTTCACGTTTCGGGGCAAATTTCGGGTGAGTCAGGTTACATTTCAAATTTCTGGCCTCGAGCCAGACCTGATCACCTTTTTCGAATGGAGTGAAATTCTTCTTGTTTCTAGAAGCCATGACTTGCCTAGCTAGTTCATGCGCAGCAAGGGCTTCTTGATGGGCAGCGGTAAGTTCCTTGATACGATCTTCCACGGTGGGGAGATCCGTGAGTGGGAGGACGGTGGGGACCGGAGTAGGTTCATATCCCATCATTAGGTAAAACGGGGATTTACTGGTGATGGAATGGGGGCAGTGATTGTGAGCAAATTCGGCATGGATCAGCTGATCGGCCCATGTGGTTGGGTTGTTCCCCGCAAAGATCCATAGATAAGTCTCGAGTTCCTGATTGATCTGCTCAGTTTTCCCATCGGTCTGAGGGTGATACGCAGTGGATAACGCAAGGGAACATCTGAGAAGCCTACCGAGTTCTTTTGCGAAGCGGGAAGCAAACTGGGGGCCTCGATCGAAAATGATCTTCTCATAGAGGCCAAATCGGGAATAGACCTTCTTAAAATAGAGGACGGCGACATCTTCTGCAGTGGCAGTTTTGGTAGTAGGGCAGAAAATAGCCCCCTTCGAAGACACGTAGTCAGCCCAGACTATTACAGCCATGAAACCGTTGGATTCAGGGAGATCTGTGATCATGTCACAGGAGATCTGTTGGAAAGGGTGAGTGGCGGTGGACTTGTTGGGGGTGAGTGGAGGGGTTGTGGGGTGGGTGTTAACCTTGTGCTGCTGGCACAGGGCACAACCCTCGACATATTTGCGAACATACTGGGCCAACCCAGGCCACCAGAACTCGCTCGCAACGAGTTGTTGAGTCTTAAGAAAACCTGGGTGACCAGCCGACTCATGGTCATGACAGCATTGGAGAATGGACTTACACAGTCCGGCAACAGGGGGAATGTAAACACGACCCTGATAAGTCAGGACACCTTCGTGGAGCTGCCAGTCGTTAAGGCAGGAACGGAAGGCAGGAGGGATAGGAACAGGGGTGCCAAGCACCATTCTCGTTTGTCTGGAGTAGAATACCACCCATGGCCACGCCAGAGGCGTTGGTCGCAATGGCGAATGGTGCGCTCAGGTCGGGGAGCCGAAGCACGGGTTTCGAGAGGAAGAGCTCCTTCAGGTGAAGGAATGCGGTTTCCTGCGATGCATCCCAATGCCAGGGTTGGGTTTTCTTGGTAAGGTCGATGAGGGGGCGAGCAATGGTGGAATAGTCCGGGATGAATTGCCGATAGTAGTTGGCGAATCCGAGGAAAGACTGGACTTCTTTGGCAGAGGTTGGGGCAGGCCAGGAGGTGATTCCATCAAGTTTGACGGGGTCCATAGCGAGCTTTCCGGGGGAGAGAATCATGCCGAGGTAGTCCACTTGTTCTGTGGCGAAGGAACATTTGGACAGGTGAAGGTGAAGGTCGAGTTCTTCCATCCGCTGGAGAACTCTCTTAGTTCGTTCCGTGTGGAGCTGTTCGTCTGGGGAAAAGATGAGGAGGTCGTCCATATAGATGACGAGCCATCCTTCGGAGATCATGTCCCTGAACGAATCATTCATGAAACGTTGGAATGTGGCAGGGGAGTTAGTTATGCCAAAGAACATGACCATGGGTTCAAAGAGGCCCTTGTGAGTAAGGAAGGCGCCTTTCCATTGATGTCCTTCTTTGATTCGGACGTTGTTATAGCCCTATCAGACATCGAACTTGGTGAAGACCTTAGTGTCTTGCACCTTATTGATGAGGTCATCGATCCGGGGTAAGGGATACGCATCCTGGATTGTCTGGTCATTGAGCTTCCGATAATCCATGCAGGGTCGGAGCTTGGGGTTACCGTTGGCGTTGAGTTCTTTCTTCTGGACGAAGAAGAAAGGGGATGCTTGGGGGGAGTTCGAGGGGCGGATAGCACCGGACTGGAGGTTCTCTTCTAAGAAGGCTTCAGTGGCTTCGCGTTCTCACGGAGATAGCAGATATAGCTTGCCGATCTTAGGTTTGAAGCCTTCTTTGAAGTTGATCTCGTGGTCATAAGTCCATTCCGGTGGGAGTTGTCCAATTGGCCGTCCTTCAAACACCTTTCGGAACTGCTCGTACTCCGCTGGAAGGGTGACCTCGGGTTTCTTGTTGAATTCCGCTTGTGCAAGCTGCATAGCGGAGGTGATCTTGGCGATGACCGGAGAGCCTAGGGGGTAGAATCGCGATCCACACCGTTGGATTCGGCCGATTCTGTAATGATCGTGAGCTCTCTGACAGAACTCGTTCTCCATTTCTTCATCAAGATATTCGTAGAGTCGGGCATGGTCGACGCAGTTGACCTTAACTTGGCGTGGTGGGGTCCAGTCGAAGCTGGGTCTCTTGAATCAGTCGCTATGTTCGGAGGTAGCGACGTTGTGTTCCTGAAAAAGAACCTTGGATTGGTCGCAGGATTCTGGGATGTCGATTGTCTGTTTAGACCAGTCGATTGTCGGGTTGGTAGAGCGCAACCAAGGGAGTCCGAGGATGACGTTTTCACTTCCACAAGACATGATGTGGAAGAGAACCTTTTGAGTAATCCCTCCAGTATTGGCATAGAGGGTACAAGTGAACCAGATGGCTCTGTGAGAGTTACTGGATTGGTCGATGTTCCGAACTGGGATGGGTTTCGGTAGCCGAGTGGTGGGGATCTTGTGCTTTCGCACAAAATCCCAGTCGATGCAGGAGATATCAGCACCACTGTCGATCAGGGCGCGGGTGTCAATGGCTTTGAGAGAGTGCACAGGTACGATGAGCTGAACTGGGATCTGCATAGATTTGCGAGTCTCAGATACTAGTACATTGGCACACCTAGAAGGAGTCCGTGTTGATGGGGTCCTCCAATCTAAAAATCCTTGCAGGAGAAGGAAATTCTAGCTACTGACTCAGCTTTGTCATCATCGTCTTCGCAGTCAGCTAGCTCAGGGAGATCTTCCTTCTTCACCTTATGAGTCTTCTTGGGGTTCTTGGGAGCGTCATAGACCTTGCACTCCTTTGCCATATGACCGGTCTGGCGGCATCGGAGGCATTGGCCTTCCTTGAAACACTTCTGCCTTTCGGCTTCTGTGAGCTTGGGAGGGAGATGGACAGCATCAACGTCCATGGCGTCGGGGTCCTTCTCCTCCTTCTTAGAGTAGGTCGGTACGTACGGAGTACCGGGTTTCTTGTGTTGCTGCGCGATCCCTCAGGCTCGGTGGCGGTGGGAGTCAAAGAGGGCCACCTTCTTATACCAGTCGGCGACCTTGGTAGGGGGTTTCTCCATCTGGAGAACGTCGAACATCAGTTCCTCGGGTATACCCACAGAGTAATAAGAGACTAAAACCGAATCATCGGTTACTCCTGTGACAGATACCTTGGACCTGAACTGAGCGGTGTAGTTAGCCAGAGAAGGGGAAAACTCGCCCTTCTTTCCGGGGATCATCCGCTTGGTGGCAAGCCAAGTGAGCACATTGGTAGTCGATTCTGAGTGAGAGAAAACGGCTTCGAAGTCAGAGACAAAGTCGGACCACTTCCCGAGAGAGAAGCCTCCGCCAGAGATCTTGGATTCTCGGAAGGTATCAGCCCATGTGGATGCCGTACCTTTCTTCATGAAAGAGAGTGCGTAGGCGATTCGCCTAGCATCATTGTTGTATATTTCTGCATTGATGGAGAGGTACAGTTGTACCGAGCAAAGGCAGGGCTTCGCTTTCATGAGGTTTCCGTTGAAGTCCTCAGGGACTCCGAGACGGATTTCTGTGGGCTTGGTTCCCATAGTGGGAGTCTGAGGCTGGGGCTGAGGGGCGGCAGGTGCTGTGACTGGGAAAATCTGACCGCTCTGGGTGATCGGAGTCGGTGACGGTGGGGTGGGGCTTTGAGGGATAACTGCGCTTGCGGAGAGCTGGTGCGACAGTAGTCTAGAGAGTTCTTGTGATTCTGCTTCTTCTTTGGAAGAGCGTATCTTGAGGTCGAGGTTGGGGTTATCAGAGCCCTCAGTGTTGGCTTCTGAGTCCAATGATTCTGAGGAGTCAGCGGTTGGCTGTTCTGTGGCTCTCCACGAGGTGGAGATCAGTGGCGGTCAGGCTGAGGAGGAGGGCCTACTCGATGGTAGCCGCGACGTGGTAAGCTAGAGCTTTTGTTATGCTTGGCCCAGGTAGGGTCGAGCGTAGACTCAAATAGGGGTTCTAGGACTAAGGAGTACCAGTGTTCTTGACGCTACGGTACGACTAGGAACCTTTGGGCGAGGTATCTGCTCACGAAGAGCACGCTCAGCATCGAAGGATATGATGAGTCTGAGAGGACGAGTCTTATCCTGGTCTTGGGAGATCGAGCGTAGGAGTTATCTCAAAGGTAGGATTGAGTAGCTCTAGCTTAAGGAATACAAGCGTAGAAACTACGGTTTATATATGCGAGCCATAGAAGGTCATGGAAGCCCATAGAAGAGACGGGTAAATGAGGGATGAAAGGAGATGTGACTCGGGGAATCGTAAGGACTCGGGATGAGTCGAAACGAGTCACATCCGCTGCGGATCTGTCGATCAGTGTCGATCAGAAGCAGCTGTCTATCAAAGATT
>JBBPSV010000654.1:0-15321 GCA_038093795.1 Retiboletus fuscus
CTTGTCGGGATGGCTATTGGGAGTGAGATCGACTGCCTCCTGATGGATCAAAATGGACTTGTCCATGTCCGCGACGTCACCGAGACGCTCAAAGCGACGAGATAACGAGTTCCCGAGGTTGGACAACCGAGCTGGCTTGTCAGGATGGCTATTGGGAGTGAGATCGACTGCCTCCTGATGGATCAAAATGGACTTGTCCATGTCCGCGACGTCACCGAGACGCTCAAAGCGACTCAATAACGAGGACCCGAGGTTGGACAACCGAGCTGGCTTGTCGGGATGGCTATTGGGAGTGAGATCGACTGCCTCTTGAAACATCAAAATGGACTTATCAATGTCCGTGAGGTCACCGAGACGCTGAAAGCGACGATATAATGAGATCCCAAGGTTGGACAACCGAGCTGGCTTGTCCGGATGGCCATCCAGAGTGAGCTCCACAGCATTCCCGAACAACAAAATTGCCTCGTGGATGTTAACAAGGTCACCATTACCCTCGAATCGACGATATAACAAGGCTCCTAGGCCAGCTAGCACTGCGGGCCGGCGAGGATCCCAAATTGACAAGTCCAGCAGCATATCCCGTGCCCTCCGCATCCGCTCCTCGCCATCAGGATTTGCGTCGTCTGCCTGAGATATTCCAGACTCCATCGCCTGCATCCTCACAGAAATCTCTGCCATGCGCAACGCGAGGCAAGCTGCTCGGTGTGCATAACACTCTGCTGGAAAGAGCTCCGCCACTCTAGAGAGTAAATCCCTTGCTTCCATCCTGTCGGTCTCGCCGCCTCGCCTCTGGAAACGGACCAGTAGAGCAGAACTGAGATCGAGTGCTGTCGCGCAGTGATCTGGGTGACTACTAGTGCGAAGCCGGAGTGCTTCCCGATACAATGTAATCGGCACATCTAGGTCGAGGAAGTGATTATTGGCTTGACAGTGAATGAACTTTGCATTGGCCAAGTTGAATAGTACAGCGGAGCGATTGGCGTGATCTGGCGGGCACAAGTCATGGACACGCTGAAAGCACGTGATCGCGTCGTCGAGATCTGTTTGGTTCTCGAGCTGGCGGTAACGTAGAAGGGCACGATGTCCACTATCTGTGAATTGATCCAGCTGGCTCATGGCGTCAGGGACTGGTGGCTATCGCTATACGGTTAGGATGCGTCTACAACGAGCTGAACAGATCACTCACGTCAAGTTGTGTTGAGGATTCGTTGATGTCGCAAGTGCGTCGTTCGGCGATGATCGTAACTGATGAACACGATGCGAAAATCTCATCCTTCTGAACGAGAAACCTGATGGCTACAGGGAGACGTCAGAGAGAGCGATCATGACAATAGGGTTACTTACGCTGAAGCTGTTCATTGCGATCGAGTATGTCTCCCACACTAATCTTGAATTGGCGAAGTAATTCTCCGTTTCCGAACCCTGGTCCGAGCTGGAAGGATGCGTAGACCTTGAACGATACCGAAGATGATCGTTCCGATGGCCTTGAATCGTACTTGGCAAAAAGTAGTGACACTGAGGAGTGTAGCGACTCACAGGAGAATCTCTTCATCCCATTCCACCACGTCCTTGCCTATCAATACGGGCTTGTTCAACGTTTTCGTGGTCTTCCCATCGACTTCTATAACGGCATAGAAGCCTGCCGGCACGCGACGGCGACCAGACATGACATCGGTGGCACAGATCTCTGCGCAGGGATGTTAACGATTCCTGCAGTACGCCCCACATTACCACTTACGAGTTATAAAGACATGTTCGGGTTTCATTGTATCTGACGGGTGCGTTTCCGAGTCATCTGATCTCTTTCTTTCTTGAGCACGTCGTGGTTGTGGGGCAAAAAGTGAAGCCAAGACTCGGAGTGCAAAGCACAGAGGGAAGAAAAGAGCACGGAGCGGAAACATTGGTCGAGTTCTGAGCGGAGATTCTGCAGGAATGGGTTCATAAATGCGGCCACAGGATGGAACGTTGCCGTGCACATGTCTGATGGAGCGAACCTGTTGGAATTCATTTCGCTAGCATGAGGTCTACATGTGGTCACTACTGCTAGTGACATTGTGCGGGACTGGTTAGGCACACTACCTGGACACTGGAGAAGCAGCTGAAACTTGAGACGTGGCACGACAAGTCTGACCGCGATGCCACCGTTGACCAGCGTCAGACACAAGTCACCGCTACGCACGGTCATGGCGTACGTGGATGCGGTGTACACAGGATGGAACATTGCAGTGCACATGTTTGATGGAAGGTGGGGCCAGCGTGTTGGGATTCATTTCCGGTCCCATGCGGTCACTACTTGGCTAGACGACACCTCAGGCCGACGGGACACCCGATGGTGAAGACGGACAACCAATTTGACGGTGAGGAAGATCACACAACGGATGGAACAAAATTTAAGACAGACCTAAATGTTGAACTAAATGTGTAGATAAAATTTGAAATCAAGTTTCCCATTTTTTCATCGACGGAACTTCATGCATGATCACCGTTTCGATCACTAGATGTGCTGGATTTTACGGTACAGTATTCGTGTGCAAACATGAGTATCTCGATACAATAAACAACCTGATATGCATGAATAAAAAACTAGCATAGAAAGGGGGGCATGTAAGAATGGTTCTCTGAGTCGAACAAGGGTAGGAGCCTGTGGAATATCAACTACAGGCCGAAATGAATAAAAGGAACCCAAGAGGAGAAAGACGCGCCCGAGTTGCGGAGATGCTGGACAGCATAATGCAATGCTTCTGCAGCCTCCGTGATGTCGGGAACCTTGTTGTCGCGAAAGAGATGCTCGTACACCTTCTGTGTCACTATCGGTGCATCATGGTCCATTATCGACCACATGGTTGCGATGACCCCACCATAACCAGCGAGAAGCATTCCAGCCGCGAGATGCACAGACTCTTCCGACAGCTTCTCGTCTCCCTTTGCGGTCTGACAGGCAGAGAGGAATGCGAGACCACCTTGAGGCCGTGACAGTCGGATGATGTCGGAGAGCTTCAAGCGACGATGGTCCGCAAGGCAAAGACCGCTGTCGAGGGGGTTCTTTGAATCTTGGATGCCGTGACATGAAAAATGTACCCAGTCGGAGGTCTTCATCTCATGCATGATGTCCTCGATCGTGCCATGAGAATATTGGAGGGTTACGAAAGGGGACTTGTCAGACAGTGCCGTGATGCGATCAATCTCTTCCTTCACGCGGGTTAGCTTAGCCTGCCCATCGTTCGGTGGTTGAGGAACAGCGACGAGGCGAATCTTGGGCGAGAAACCGTTCGAGTCTTTCTGAGCTGATGGCGAAAGAGCACTAAGACTTGGTAGATAGGAAGATATAGCAAAGTCGGAAAGCTTTGCACCCGCCCCAGATGTACCATAGCGACCGGCAGCATGTATGGGCAGAAAAGCAAAAGGCCCAGTCGGACACCAAAAAATGCGGGCCATTTTCTCGGTACTAGACGGCGGAGTCTAAGAACATGCAAACATCAGTCAGTAAGCATCGACCCTGAAAAGTGTCAGACAGACGACATACCGAAAAGCCAAGAGCCTCCAGAACAGGGTGTATAACGTTCTTCCATAGGAAAGCCAGAATCCACCGCAACCGGTCGTCGGATGTGAATCCTTCGGTTCTAACTACGCCTTCCCTCTCAATGTCTCCCATACCATCTCCCATTAACCTATCAAGAAAGTTCTGTGCTGCGAGATTGTCGTCAGAAGTGATGAGTGCGGAAATGTCGTCACGCGAAATAGCAGGATAATTGCGCTTGAGCAATATACAGAGCAGGTATTTCACGACCGGATAGCTAATACCAGGAAGGGGGACAGGAATAACACCCCCCACTTCTGCCATGACGATCAATGCGTCGCATCGTTGTTTGCTAGCATTGAGGTAGACGACTGGTCCGGATTGTGCCAAGACAGCTAGTTGCTCGATCGTATTCGGGAGTAAGAATCGACTAAAACCCGGCAAGGAGCGTATATCGGCAAGGAGCTTTTCTCGTCTGAGAGCGAGGTCATGGTGCCTCTGGACTTCCTCCTCCAGTAACTTAGTGTGGTCGACTAAGCCGTTTGCTGACCCGTGGGATGTGAGATGGTCGCGAGAACCGGCATGTTCCAGCTCTCTGGAGATATGCAGAAATGTATCAGCAAGGTCTGAATGCTTGACACGAAGGTCATCGACTGGGGTGCGCAGCTGTAGGAATTGACTCCAGACGATGGAACGCCCTTGTTCGAGCCACTCGACGGCGATTTCAGGACAACCAGCTTGAAGTGCAACCACAGCAGCATCTCGTGCTACATCGGCAGCTTCAAGGAGTACACGGTGGCGCTCTATAAGTGGAAGTCCAAGCCATGCCAACTGCCGAAGAAGGCTCATGGAGGTTGTACATGCATCAAGGAGAGCCTGGGGGTTACCTTGGCGGCGGGTAGAAGAAACCCAGTGACGAGCAGCATGGAGGCGGATGGAAATGAGACCTGTAGAGGCGAGACTGGCCATGGAAAAGTGGAAAGTGGCAGCAGAGAGATGACGAGGGTCACGAGAGTGCTCGAAAAACGTAAGGAATGAGTTCCCAAGGTTGGTCAACCGAGCTGGCTTGTCGAGATGGCCATCGGGAGTGAGATAGACTGCCTCCTGATTCATCAAAATGGATTTGTTGATGTCCACAAGGTCACCGAGATGCTCAAAGCGACGAAATAATGAGTTTCCGAGGTTGTTCAACACAGTTGACTCGTCGGGATGGCCATTGGGAGTGAGATGGACTGCCTCCTGAAACATCAAAGTGGACTTGTCAATGTCCACGAGGTCACCGAGACGCTCAAAGCGACGAGATAACGAGATCCCGAGGTTGGACAACCAACTTCGCTTGTCGGAATGGCCATTGGGAGTGAGATGGACTGCCTCCTGATTCATCAAAATGGACCCGTCGATATCCACGAGGTCACCGAGACGCTCAAAGCGACGAGACAGCGAGTTCCCGAGGTTGGACAACAGAGCTGGCTTGTTGGGATGGCCATTGGGAGTGAGATCGACTGCCTCCTGTTCTATCAAAATGGACCTGTTGATGTCCGGAAGGTCACCAAGATGCTCAAACCGATGAAATAACGAGTTCCCGAAGTTGTTCAGCACAGTTGACTTGTCGGGATGGTCATTGGGAGTGAGATCGACTGCCTCCTGAAACATCAAAATCGACTTGTCGATGTCCGCGAGGTCACCCAGATGCTGAAAGTGACGAAACAACGAGTTCCCGAGGTTGTTCAACCGAGCTGGCTTGTCAGGATGGCCATTGGGAGTGAGATCGACTGCCTTCTGAAACATCAAAATCGACTTGTCGGCGTCCGCGAGGTCACCGAGACGCTCAAAGCAACGAAGTAATGAGATCCCGAGGTTGGACAACCGACCTGGCTTGTCGGGATGGTCATTGGGAGTGAGATGGACTGCCTTCTGATTCATCAAAATGGACTTGTCAATGTCCGCGAGGTCACCGAGACGTTCAAAGCAACTCAATAATGAGTTCCCAAGGTTGTTCAACAGAGCTGGCTTGTCAGGATGGTCATTGGGAGTGAGATGGACTGCCTCCTGAAACATCAAAATGGACTTGTCAATGTCCGCGAGGTCACCGAGACGCTTAAAGTGACGAAATAACGAGTTCCCGAGATTGTTCAACCGACCTGGCTTGGCAGGATGGCCATTGGGAGTGAGATGGACTGCCTCCTGATTCATCAAAATGGACTTGTCAATGTCCGCGAGGTCACCAAGATGATCAAAGCGGTTCAATAATGAGTTCCCGAGGTTGGACAACAGAATTGGCTTGTCGGGATGGTCATTGGGGGTGAGATCGACTGCCTTCTGAAACATCAAAATGGACTTGTCGATGTCCGTGAGGTCACCGAGATGTTCAAAGCGACTCAATAACGGGTTCCCGAGGTTGTTCAATAGAGCTGGCTTGTCGGGATGGCCATCTGGAGTGAGCTCCACAGCATTCCCCAACAACAAAATTGCCTCATGGATGTCAACAAGGTCCCCATTACCCTCGAATCGACGACACAACAAGGTTCCTAGGCCAGCTAGCACTGCGGGCCGGCGAGGATTCCAAATTGACAAGTCCTGCAGCATATCCCGTGCCCTCCATATCAACTCTTCACCGTCGGGATTTGCATCGTCTGCCTGAGATATTCCAGACTCCATCGCCTGCATCCCCACAGAGATCTCGGCCATCTGCAGTGCAAGGCAAGCTGCTCGGTACACATAACACCCCACTTGGAAGAGCTCCCGTCTGGAGAGTATATCCTTTGCTTCCATCCTGTCGGTCTCGCTGCCTCGCCTCTGGAAACGGACCAGTAGAGCAAGGCTGAGATCGAGTGCTGTCATGCGGTGATCTGGGTGACTACAAGTGCGAAGCCGGAGTGCTTCCTGATACAATGCAATTGGCACATCTAAGTCAAGGAAGTGATTGTTCGCTTGACAGTGAATGAACTTTGCATTGGCCAAGTTGAATAGTACGGAGGAGCGATTGGCGTGATCTGCAGGGCATATGTCCTGGACACGCTGAAAGCACGTGATAGACTCGTCGAGATCCATTTGGTTCTCGAGCTGGCGGTAATGTAGGAGGGCACGATGTCCGTTGTCTGTGAGCTGATCTAGGTGGCTCATCGCATCAGTGACTGGTGGCTATCGTTATACGGTTAGGACGCACCTACAATGAGCTGAACAGATCACTCACGTCAAGTTGTGTTGAGGATTCATCAATGTTGCAAGTGCGTCGTTCGGTGATGATCCTGATTGATGAACACGGTGACAAAGCCTCATCCTTCTCAACGAGAAACCTGATTGCTACAAGGAGACGTCAGAGAGAGCGAGTATGACAGTGGGGTTACTTACGCTGGAGCTGTTCGTTGCGATCGAGCATGTCTCCCACGGTAATCTTGAATTGGCGAAGTAATTCTCCGTTTCCGAACCCTGGTCCGAGTTCGAAGGATGCGTAGACCTTGAACGATATTGAAGATGATCGTTCTGATGGCCTTGAATCGTACTTGGTAAAAAGTAGTGAAACTGAGAAGGGTGGCGGCTCACAGGAGAATCTCTTGATCCCATTCCACCACGTCCTTGCCTACCAATATGGGTTTGTTCAAAGTTTTCGTAGTCTTCCTATCGACTTCTATAACAGCATAGAAGCCTGCTGGCACGCGACGGAGGCCAGACACGACATCTGTGACACGGATGTCTGCACAGGGATGTTAACGACTCCTTCAGTATGCCGCACAACACCACTTACGAGTTATAAAGACATGTTCGCGTTTGATTGTATCAGACGAATGTGCTTCCGAGTCGTCTGATCTCTTTCTTTTTTGAGCACGTTGTCGTTGCGGGGCAAAAGCTGGGGAAGAGAGTGAATTGTGTTCATCCATGAGTGCGAGGCGAAGTGAGAGAGAAGAAAAGAGCACAGGAATTTGGTTGTGTCCTAAGGGGAGATTCTGTAGCAATGGATTTATAAAGGCGGCCACAGGATGCAACGTTGCTGTGCATATGTTTGATGGAGAATGGAGGCCCTGAACCTGTTGGGATTCATTTCGCTGGCATGAGGTCTACATGTACTGCTAGTGACATTGCGCGGGACCGGTTATGCATACTACCTGGACACTGGAGAAGCAGCCGAGACTTGAGACGTGGCACGACAAGTTTGGCCACGATGCCACCGTCGACCAGCATCGGACACAAGTCACCGCAACGCACGGCCATGGCGTACGTGGATGCGGTGTACACAGGATGGAACACTGCAGTGCGCATGTTTGAGGCGAACTTCTATCCAGCGTGTTGGGATCTATTGACATGCGGTCGCTACTGCTAGGGCTAGACGATGCCTCGAGCGACGACGACGGGACACCCGATGGTGGAGACGAACACTTGCAACTTGACGCTCAAAGCTCAATTCGATCGATTCTGGAAACCAGAGCAGTAACCATAGACCACCGCGTCGCATCTACCTGCCTCATGCGGCTGCTTCGTTCACCACTAGCACAGGTCCGTAGTAACGCGATCCTGTCTGCCATTGGCACACAACTCAGCTAATCCCCTCCCTCCACAATCCATCACGTTGCCGGGTCGAACTGACTGGGAGGCATGTGGGGAAAGGTTACAGCAGAACCCTCTGCCTTCGGGACCAGACATCGCATGCCGTGTTTCTTACCAGCGGCACGTCGCGTCCAGCATCAGGAGTCTTTTGGTACGCACAATGTTTTTGAGTCATCTTGTCCAACTAGTTGACCGTCAACTCGGCCAAGATGCCAGTGCGCGACCACGCCCTTGCTGTATCAGGTATAGTTGTCTGTTTGATTTACGGCCGGGTGTAGGGTCTCGGAAAGTGGGAAATGGCGTGGAGTACGTGGGAGGTAGTGCTCCTTGGTGCCGAATGGGCAGGCGCAGGCGTAAAAGAAGAGGCAATAAAAGGCGTCAACGGCGGTGGTGCGGGTGGTGAGGATATCTCATCTCAATCCGATCCTCCAAATCCCAATCCAAAAGCCATACTCGAATATTCACGCTCTACCTACGATGCCCAATAAAGTGAAGCCGCTGCCTGTTTGGTGCACAAAGACGTTATCCGTGAGTTGTGATTGGAGGACGGGTAGCCAAAAGAATAACATTTACGTCATTTCCTATTTCTTCCGTCAAAGACGGATACTGTGATGGGCAGGCAGCGTCGGGAGAAAGCGCGAGCGCCAGTGGTTTGTTTGCCCGATGGGTATAAATACAAGGCTCGATGCCAGTGCGGATCCGACACGTTTGTTGTATCTAAGTCAACTACCCCCCTCTGAAATTCTCTACGAGCAAGCCATGGAGGAGCACATTCAGACCAGCACCGTTTCGATGCCGAGTGCCAAAGGTTCCTATGTATGCCCCCTGCTACCATCGAACTCTCACTTGTTTGACGACGGTTTCGCAGCGGACTCAAGTTGGGTATGACTGGTTCACATCTGCCCCTGCAATTGTCAATGAGAAAGATTTACCGAGTGCACAAAATGTCTATGTATGTCACTGCTACCGTTGAACCTTTGCTTCTTTGATGACACCTGTATCGGCAGTGGGGCCCCCGATGCACTGACTGCTGGATCACATCTGCCTCTGCAATTGTCAATGAGCAAGCTCTGGAGGATTGAACCTGGAAGGGTGCCGATGTCGAAATCGAGCATTATGAAACATGGTTTTGTTATCGTTGTCTTCGACACTTTTTGCCTCGTAGCCATGTAGTCATGTCAATCCTGTAACTGTATGTAGTTGGATCTTGGCCCCGTCCAGGGTGCAACAACGACGAACTGTTGTGTGGTCTCCGAATATCCGAGTCATAAGGAAAGCACGTTTTCAAACGCATTGGACGCGCTGCATGGCTACGCCAGACCGACCGTAAACAGCATAACTTGGGAAAGGTGAAGTGTACCTAGGTCATGACGACACCATGACTCTCCATAAAGTCTGTTCTTTCCTACCCTGAGACACTGATGCGTTCGACAGCGATGCCGAACATCCCAGAAATACAATCGTCGTCGTCTGAATCACCGCCATGCATATATTGCTTCGTAATTCGTCCTCTCAAACCTGAATATGTTCCTGGTCCACACAGCCTCACGAGCGGCTGATGCTGGACTTGGCTCCCTACCAAGACCCCGTCATCAGTCCGTGAGGGGGCAGTGGAGGTGACAAAGGGTTGAAATTTGAGCATACATTGAGCAGGGGGGACTATCCAGGATGAAACGACGATCGGCTCATCTACACCTTGGGGATATAACGGTGCACGTAGATATCTGTGTCATGAATGGTAGGCGTAGCATGTATGCGAATAATTGAAGCGAAACAACATACCAAACATCCTGGTACGCAATTCCTCACAAAAGACCTTGAAATCGTACCGAAAGGATGAAAAACCGGATCTGAGCTACGTGAATGAAACAAACGTTCATATTAGTCGAAGTGAATCAGTGGGCGCGAGCGGTCAGCAGTGCATACTGTACATTCCAGTAACCAAAGTGACACAGCACGGAGATGACGGAAAAACAAGCGTATGTGAAGAGGCTGCGTGAGTAGCTAGTAGAGGTGAAGGAGTGTACCTTGAAATGAAATACGCATACGAAAGGCTGCAGAATGCCCTCGCAACACCCAGTCCACGCACTGGTCAACATGAGTACTCGCGCATCCAAGCCGATCACCACGACATATTTGTTGTAATTTCTGGCATCCGATCAGTGTCCACATATCGTAAGTTTCGTTGGAAGATTTGATCGCATTTTGCTCACCGAAACAGGGAATGAGTTGTTAACCTCTCTGGTATGTACCCCAAATAACATCCTTACTCAGCGTGAAGGAACGACAAAACGTTCTACCCTGCATCGTCGTGATCTGACGAGTTGATCGTGCTCAACAATTGCATCGCAGTTGCCCGTTTGACGTGCAAAGGAGTGTCAAATAGGCCTAGATCCATACAAATTCGATCTGCTAACGCAGAAAATTCCATCGCCAGTGCATCTTCGTCTGTCACCCCATCGTGCCAATGAAACCTGAATTTTGGTCCTTGGGGATGATAGCTATGATCGAGTGTTTGAGCTACTGAAGGGTGTATATCGTGCTCTTCTTTGGTTGCTTACCAGAGAGCTTGCACATGGACCAGGTCCGGGCACCCTTGCCAATCAGTGTTGAGCAAGCTGCGATGGGATGTAGGATACTAGTAGTAGTCACTAAAGTATATGCCAGTATGAAGGTTCGAAATACTAATTGATTATGTAATGTATTTGGTTATGCGACCAAATACCATTTGGATACTTCCAACTTGGTCACTGGCATCATGATCATGATGAATAGCACCGACACATGACGACAAAAAAGGGTCTCATTCAGGGATGACATCAATGATACTATGTCTTGCTTCCCTTGGAGACAAATCCAATGTCGTGACATCTGGTCTAGCATGAGGCGTTCTATGATCTCCACCAACACGTGTCTAGTTGTCAATGACGAAAGGATCATATCAGCCGGCCACAAGAAAGTAGCATGTCCTGTCACGGTTCTCCATACCCGTTTCAGCCACGCTCTCGTCCACCGCCAACATCCTCTCCACTGCCATTACAACTTCAAAATCAGCACCCTCTCTGACCTCCATCTTTCGTTATTTCGTATCCAAACCTGGTCCTGTATGCTGGATCTGGAACCATGTCCAGGAACACACCACCAGTTGGTTCGTTCTTTATCGCTTATTTGTGATCTTCTGCTCACCTTCATGCTTTGCTGTTACCCTGGTTCGGGGGCTCGGTCAACGTCAGCGAAGGGCTGCCCATCAACAATGAAAAATTCGGCGACACTGTCCGGGGGGTCCCATTCATTCACATCTGGCTCTGGGAGAACGAGAGGTGGGTTCAGGATGTAGCTGAGGGGAAGTGGGGTAAGTCTCTGGTGATGCTTGGGCGGCAGGGCGAAGAAGAGGGTGGCGAGGACGATCCGGCATCCATGGCTTCAACTCAGGCATCAAGCTTTCAAGCCTCGAGTAGGTTTCACATCTTCTGACTCAACCTATCGTCGAATCAAGTACATGCTCACTCAAATTCCTGCAGTTCGGCAATGAGTGCCAGGGATGTGGCATATATTCGCATTCGCATTGATTCTTGACCCTCTGGTCACCAGGGTGCTTTGCCTGTCTTACAAACATCCAGAACTACTATGCTTTCCATTCAAATCAGCTATGGAATTGCCTAGAGCAGGGTCACTCTGTATGGGTGTATCTTTGAACTGTGTGTTCACAGGAAATTTTGGGATAATGATTAGATACATACTTATCAACAATGTGAGAAGATACTTGAGCAGCACCTCAAAGTTTTCCTGTGAATACTCTCAAAGGATTGGATTATGGTGAGTAATCCGAGTTCACTCAAGCATTGATGATTATGAAAACGAACCTAGTTGCTGCAACCCTGGTGAAACTCAAAGGGTTTCCAATTTCGTGCAAGTCGCATCATGATGGATGATCTCGGAGGGGGCAGGCAACCTGCAGTTGAATGAGTTTCGCCACAGTATTCATCCTATTGCCTACCATCCCCTTGTTGTGGGCTTTGGTTGCTTTGACATTTAGCACAGGTGATGATCATACTGCCATTGAATCATTGGAACTTTCAGTAGTCAATGGTGCAAGGATTTGCAAAGCTGATTGATCATAAGTACCCTTGAAATTGAAATCAGGTGTGATCATAGATGCATAGGTGAATCAGCATCACATGGTCACTTTCCGGGAGTCTACATCACTAATATCTTGGTTGTGCAGCATTATCAGATCTGGGCTTCAAACAAACTATCAGTTTTCACACTCATTGTGATGCATCACCAAACTGCCTGTAGCCAAACAGTGATGCCAGGCAGGTGGAATTCTGTACAACCAACAAGCTCTTTGTGCATTTATCACCAAGTAAGCTGTCCACATTGGCTATCCCAATGCCCATAGCTACATTGACTCCTGGCCAAAAGCAAGGAATAGCAGAGCATGAATTCACTCAATGTTTTGGTTATTACAGGGTCGAAGTTGTTTCAGCTTCTGGAGTTTGTAGTCAGAGCATGACTCCTCTACTGCACAGTCTGCACAGTGTCAAGCAAGGTATCCCAAAGCCACATTGTTTTGTTTGTGCTGGTGCTACCAGGCTGACGGGTCGAATTTAGGCCAATTCAAATGAGCAAGGAAGTGATGCGACTGATCCCCAATGTCGTCCTGACTGTCAAGCCTGTTTGACTGAAGACCTTGGCAGCCAAATTATGTCACACTTTCAGCATCTTGCGGCGAGATCAAAAAGTCAAGCCTGGATGCAATCAGAGTGATGCCTGATGGTTACCCCCAGACTCAGAAGTGCCCATTGCTGCAGAGAATTGGCAAGTCCTTATTGACTGATAGCAACAAGGGAGCCCTGATGTCGAGCAGTCAATTCTGATGATAGGATATGCAGTGTGACCCATCCCTGAAAGAAACCTGAGCCCAGAGGTCATCACTAAATGGTCATGCTAGGTCACTGTTACTGTTTATAAGTATCTGCAATAGAAGTTTACATGATGGAAAGGTCTACTCCTCAAACCAGACTCCGGGAAAGTGAATGGTGTCACTCTAGCAATACAGCAAAGTTACTAAAGACCAGATTAGAGTTGGTAATGTCCTGTAAAAAATGCTGGTAAGCAACAAACTTCTCATCTGGCAAACAAGATCAGCGGCAGTCTCAGAATATTCCAAATTGGTGGTCATTCCCACTTGTAAAGCAGGTCATATTCATTAAATCAGCATAATTTTTTTTTCTGAATCATCAACAGTGCGGTAAAGAAAGGAAGGATATCGCAAGATGAGGCTCACCTTCACAAGGCTAGTACTGTGTAGAATGTACATCTGACACAAGCACCGTTGAGAAATCAAGGTGACATGGGCTTCTTACTTGCGAGGATTAGTTCAACAATAGGCCTGCTTGCTGATAACATGTGTCGAAGGGAGGGAGCTGACGGAAATTTTCACAATGATTTAGAGCAGAGACCAAGCATTTTATTGCTTCAGGTCTTTGTACCAATTGGCCAGTTGACTTATTCATAGTTGCATTCAATGCTACAACTCGCTGGGGCCCAACATTGATCAGTCAACAACTACAGATTTGTAGCCTGTTCAAAACTTGTCCATAATCTCAAAAAATTCTTTTCATTACTCAAGCTGTACTTCAACAACATTTCAGGCATGCACATTCCTTGCAAGCACCCTGAAGGTCCCTGCTTCAGACTGGCCTCATAGTATTGAGATTCCTGGTATCATTCATTCCATCCGACCAGATGTGTGAGCTTGGCCATAAAGGTCATCAAGTAAATCTAGATCAATAGCTGCATGATTTCATGGACAGAAATAATCTGACTTCACCAAAGACAAGAAATTTGCCAAGAAACTATTCATTTCAGACATGAATGCTTCTTGTGGGGTACAGGGGTGATATTGAAGGTTTCATGGTAGGATGCTTATCAAATTCTGTTCCTCCATGCTTATCAAATTCTTGACTAATGGGGGACTATGTCAGGCAATTGAAGTGTTGCAGTGTCATCTTGTTTGTGGTGCTTGTCAGATGCCCTTCCCTGAAGGTCCAGGCCTGGACGATGCAACGAGGGACAAGTAGGGGAAAGTGGGGAGAATGCAGCTTAGACCTTGCATGAAGGGTCTCGTCAGGGGACTTACTGCTACCCTGACCGCTTCCCTTCCAAACAAAGCTATAGAACCTATTGCCACTATGCCATGCATCCTAGCAGTTGGTCAGGCACTATGCACAAGGGGCAGGCTATTCTGGTGTGCAACTTCCCTAAGGGGTGCACATTGACCGAATGGGTAAGAGAGAGGTGGGAATGTCACCTGGCATTGACAGGACACATGGGGTCCCGGTTCTCCAATACTGCACAGATCTGATGGGAAAATGTAGAACCTGTATTCTATGTTGTAGGTACCAAGCACCTGTTCATGAATAACTGACCAAGATCCACCATGCACTGTTTGCACACCACAGGCCCAACGTGAGGGCGGGGTTAATTGGAATGTGTATGTCAAACGTATAGACTACTTACATCGACAAGATCCAAGTCACACGCTCACAGCAATGTGTGTATAATCAACCAACTTAGATATATCGGTCTCTTGATATCTGCCGGACAGGGTAAATGCCTGTATAAATACAGCCACTGTGCTATCGCTCCAGAGACCTTCTACTGTTCACTTCCATGCGACTGCCAGCCAATAAGATAGAGGCCATCAGGTTGTTGAAGCATACTGTCGCTGGAGGGTTTGCACTCATTGTCCAAACGATTACCCTGGGAAATGTTGTTCGTCTTCGCGCTCAATATGTGCCCAAAGTGGTTCAACTCGATCCGGAGGATGGAAATGATGTGATGGGGATCAGTTACATGTGCATGTTGAAAAGGGTGATCAAACTGGAGGTAGGTTTGCAGCCAGTGCGGATAAATATTTAATGCCTTGCTAATGCTATCGCAGGGCTGGAAAGGCCTGTTGAGAGGAATAGGTCTGTACTACTTTTTAACTATGCTGTCTTTCCCTGTTCTTTGGAACTCATTTTAGAACTGGACAGTGCCCTCGGCGGTCGCTACTGTGATACCCTTTTTGTGGTGTCCTGTTCCAAACGGGTGTGCCCTGATTCCTCTCCACCCGGTTCTGAACGCTGTAGTGCGTTACTTCATTTCGGTGGTATTTGACATCCCCTTCACCATCTTCTTTGTTCGGTCCGTCGTCTTGAATGACACCCATGTTATGTGAGACTAATGATCTCCGTCTTTAAACAGGTCCATCA
>JBBPSV010000655.1:0-15310 GCA_038093795.1 Retiboletus fuscus
CAGCATGGTAGTCTAGGCTGGAGTATGTAGTCCTCCTGGTAATAGATAGGGGCTATATGCGAGAGTTATTGTAGAAGGCTAGGATGAATAGGGAGAAAAATACTATGATATCCTGAGGTCTGTAACAACTGGAGCCCACCATGAAGGGTTCTTGAAGAGTTCCAGGAGACTCCTTCATGCTTACCATTACTTTCTAGGTATCAGAATTTTTTTTCACTTAGCTTCGGAATTCCACAGGTCCAATATCACTGAACTTGTTGTCACCATCATCCCTGGTTCCACCTGTCACTCATTGCTCTGCCACACCTCCAATCCAAAATTTCCTTGCTTATCTTCAGATTTGTATACCTCCAATGGGTTTGACACTCCTTCCATCATTATTCCTCATTCTGAACACCACCACCATTGCCTAGACCTTCTGTCACCCCTTCATGATCATTTCCATTATCCAATTAGGTTCCAACACTAATCTGATGCCACCAACCTTAAAACTTCGCACTGCCTCCAAGTCCATTCAGCTCTGAAACCTTGTGGTCCCATTACATCATTCTCTGGACCTGATTCCCATTTCTACTTCCTCACTGTCAGCATCACTCAGATACTCATCCAATGAATTCTGACATATTTTCCCATGCCTCAAAGTTGTTCAATTTCCCTTCTGGTCACTTCCACCCCTATTTCTGTGTCACCCAAGAGTACTATGTCAAAGTCCAGCTCCTTGTTGTCCCTGGAATATCACCTGGGCATGCCATTTGTTTTATCACTGGCTGCACCTTGTTACACTTTGCTGTGGGCCAGGCATGATCTCAAAGAGTCAAGCGGACTAGGGGGTGTTAGAAGCTTAGACAATGTCGAGTGCTTCTAGCCATGGTGCTACTAGAAGGCTATCCTGCTTTTAGAGCAGAGGGTGGTCAAGGATTGAGACTAGGATCTGGCGAGGTCTGCAGTAACTTGTAGAATTGAGAAGATCAAGCTTAGTGTTACAAGTGTGAGTGCTATGGTTTAAATAGGCAAGCAAAGCAAAGCATGAGGTAAGTGAAAGGAATATGAAAGAATGCTGAGGAACAAGTGTGAGTCAGTGTAGATGTGGCATAGAAGTCGCTGGAATGTCATGGAACGTATGAGTAATACAATAGTAAAAGATATCGTCAAGCAGAGCTCAAACAGCGAGATGAGTGGGTACAAGGCAAAAGTGTGAGACATACAGTAAAGCATAACAAGGGAAGAAAAGGGGAAGAGAACATAACATTACCCCCCCACGAGGGTCAAGACACCATTGCAGACAATCACAAGTCACAAGCCCCCATAGTGGGGGAGCCAGTCACGTTGGCAAAGGCCATGTCATCCCAGATATCATTGTCCACTCCCTGGTCTGAGTCAGGAGAGTGGGAGTGGCAGTGAGGGTGGCTGGGGACCATGCACCGAGTGCTGCGGGAACGGTGGGATCTGTGGTATGAGTGGTGGGGTGAGGAGGGATGCGACAAGTGAGAGGATGAGGGAGAGGTAGAGGGCGAGGGCAGCGGAGGAGCATGACGCAGAGGGCACTGTTGCTGACTATGGCTGGGATGGAAACAGAGGCAAACCAGGCATTGATATGCCCCACACTGGACATGCTGATGACCGAGATGGTGGCATTGGAAGCAACTCTCATGAAAATGAGGGTGGGAAGATAGAAGGGGGGTGTTGCCAAAGTTCCTGGTCCAGCGGGCTTCAATGCATTTGACAATGTCGAGCTCCTCAGAATTGAGGGGAGTGGAGGACACCAAGGGGGTGGACATGGAGATAGAGCTGAGGTGGGTGTAGCAGGTGAGGTCCCGGTAGCAGTCTAGGTCCTCCATGAATTCAAGCATTCTGAGTTGGTAGAATGTGAGGATAAGGTTGGTCTCCATCTCTACCTGGATGTGAGAGATGGTGTGGTTCCAGAGGGTGGCGTGGGCATCCGCAGAGGGGGCCTGTACAACCAAGGAAAGGTGCGTGGCTTGGAGCATGGTGAGGTAGAGGGAATGGAGGGCAGAGCTGTAGTCAAGGTGTGATCTGATAGGAATAGCATAACGAGGATCCCAGATAAAATGAAGGAGGGTCTGGGATTGGGTGTCGGAGGGGAGGTCAGGGCACACCCAATGAGCATGCTCGGGGAGGTCAACGGACTCAATGGTGCTGAGGTAAGATGCAAGGTGGATAGGTGGTTTGGAGGTTATGACGGTGGAGATAGCAGCACGACTATCCCACCCTGAGGTAGCTACATGAGAGACAGGAGACGAGGTGTTATTGATGATCATGGAGTGGGGGGTTAAAATGGAAGGAGGCATAGCATATGAAGAACTAGGAGAATAAATATTTGAGATGCCAGGAGACAGAGAAGAAGGATTAGAAAGGCGAGGGTCAGGAGTTGCGCTTGGGAGAGCTCCTCTGTTGGAATTGTCTGAGATGGTGAGAGAAGAAGCAGAATCAAGGACAGAATCGTAAGAAAGTTTGGAAGGTGGTGGAACAGAGATGCAGAGAGGGGTGGGAAGGATGATTTCAGGGGCATCTGAACAGGGCATGGTGTGTTGTGGTAAGAAGTAAGAGGGTTAGGAAGGGAAGTCCTTGGGATGATGCTTTTTATAAGCAGTGAGGAGTTTGGAATTCTTGAGATTCCACTCAGGTTCCCAGGAGTCTTCTTCAGCTGAGTATCCTTTCCAATAGATCAGGAATTGCCGACGGGACGGAGGGCCCTGATGATGAAGAATGCAGTCCATGAGGTATTCTTCTTTGGGGCCTACATGGTCAGGAGGGGGTCTTGGGAAGTTTGGGCCATGGATGGAAGTCTCCTTGGCAGGAGATAGAAGAGAGGCATGGAAAACGGGGTGGATTTTCCAGGTTTTGGGGAGGCGTAGGTGGTAGTTGATCAGGAAAAGAACCTTGATGATTGCAAATGGTCCCTCCCAACATGGGAGGAACTTGGGATCCTTCTGAAGGTGATGGAGATTCTTTGCTTCTAACCAAACCTTATCCCCTAGGGCAAAGGGTTTGAAATTCTGTCACATTTGAGAGGCCATTACTGCTCTGGTGAGCTCATGGGCGGCCAGAGCCTCATCCCTTGCCTTGGTAAGTTGGGAGAGACAGAGTTCTACTGCAGGGAGTTTTGAGGAAGAGAGAATGGAGGGGAGGGCTTTCGGTTCATAGCCCATCTGGAGGAAGAATGGGGATTGGTGGGTGACGGAGTGAGGGCGGTGATTATGTGTGAATTCGGTGAAGGTCAGGAGTTCTGTCCAGGAAGCAGGGTTGTCTCCACAGAAAATCTGGAGGTAGGTCTCAAGTTCTTGATTAGTATGCTTTGTCTGTCCATCAGTTTGGGGATGGTAGGCCATAGACAGATGGAAATCATAATTTAGAATTCTTCCCATTTCCTTAGCGAACGCAGAGGCAAATTGGGGACCTCTATCAGAGATGACTCGGTCGAAGAGCCCAAAACGGTGGTAGACCTTGTGGAAATAGAGGGAGGTGACGTCAGCCACCGAGGCCGATTTGTTGGTCAGACAGAATATTGCCCCCTTGAAGGCATGATCCACTCATATGACTATTGAGTCTTTACTGTTAGAAGCAGGGAGGTCTGTGATTAAGTCAACCAAGATATCTTGGAAGGAGTGAGACATGGAGGTAGCAATGGGGTTTAAGGGGGGAATTGTGGGATGAGTGTTGGCTTTGTATTGTTGGCAAGTCGCACATCCTTCCACATAGTTCTGGATGAATGAAGCAAGACCGGGCCACCAAAATTTGGCTGAAACTAGTTGGCAGGTTTTGAGGTACTCTGGGTGACCTGCAGTTTCATGGTCATAACATCACTGCAGGATTTCTCTCCTGAGGTCTCCATCTGGAGGAACATATACTCAGTCTTGGTATGTGAGTACCCCTTCGCAATTCTGCCAATCAGAGAGTTGGGAGCAAAACGTGGAGGGGATATTTTCATCAACTGCCTGAAGGGAGGTAAGGGCAAATGGATCAACCACCGAGGCCGAGCAGATCTTTGTGGAGAGGGCAACGTCAATAACATTGACAAAGAGAGAAGGCAGAAGTAGTGTGACAAGGGTGTTGTCCTGCACATGAGTCAGGAAGTGGTCTGCTCATTGAGAGAGAGCATCAGGGGCAGAGAGTTGCGATCTGAGCATGTGGATCAGTTTGAGGTCAAAGTCTGCTAAGTCTAGCAACCAGCAGGCTTGCCGCTGGTTTAACGTGTGGGGTTTGTGGAAGTAGGTGAGGTTCTTATGGTTGGTGAACACTTGGACCTGATGAGGGGACCCCCATAAATAGTGGGACCAGGCCTTGAGCACCCGAAGAATAGCAAGAAGTTCTCGGTCGTGGATGTCATAGTTTCATTGGGCCAAGTTGAAACTTTGAGAGAGGTAGGAGTAGGGGTGCCATTCCCTGTTGGCATCAGTTTGTAGGAGGATCCCTCCAGATGCATAGAGGGAGGCGTTGGTGGTAATGGCAAAGGGAGCTGAAAGATCAGGGACTTGAAGAACTGGTTTTGCTGTGAATCGTTGTTTAAGGAGGCCAAATGAGGATTGGCAAGATTCATTCCAGGACCAAGCAGTGGTTTTCTTGGTGAGGTCGATGAGTGGTTGGGCTATGGTCGAGTAATCTAGGATGAATCGTTGGTAGAAGTTAGCGAATCCCAAGAATGACCAGACATCTTTTACGGAGGTGAAGGTAGGCCAGTGGGCTATTCTGTCTAACTTGGTGGGGTCCATGGCAATCTTGTCGGGACAGATTATCATTCCCAAGTATTCCACCTTGTCCCTATTGAAGAAACATTTCTCAGGCTTGAGGTGGAGATGGAGCTCTTCCATTTGTTATAGTACCTGATAAGTCTGTTCCGTGTGGGTCTTCTGATCTGGGGAAAAGATGAGGAGGTCGTCCATGTAGATGACCAACCATCCTTTAACAATGAGGTCATGGAAGGAGTCATTCATAAACCTTTGGAAAATGGGAGGGGAGTTGGTGAGCCCAAAAAACATAACATTGGGTTTGAACAGGCCCTGATGCGTGATGAAGGCTGCCTTCCACTGATCTCTGTCTTTAATGTGGACATTGTTATATTCCCACCTCACATCCATCTTGGTGAATACCTTTGCCCCATGAATACAGTCCATGAAGTCCTGGAGGAGGGGAAGGGGATAGGCATTCCGAATTGTTTGTTCACTAAGATGTTGGTAATCCTGACAAGGACGTAGGCCAGGTTTTTGCCCTGGTTGCACCCTCTTCTTTATGAAGAAGAAGAGCGAGGCCTGGGGGGATTTAGAAGGGGAGATTTTTCTGGATGCTAGGTTTTCATCAATGAATTTGTCCATGGCTTGTCGTTCATCCATAGAAAGGGGATAGATCTTAGCGATACAGGGTGTAAAGTCTTCTTGGAGGTTGATGGTGTGGTTGTAGAGATGAGATGGGGGAAGGACATTTGCAGCTTCATCTGCGAAGACTTCTTTGTACCAGGTGTATTCTTTGGGTAGGGAGGATGCGACAGGCATTTTGGGGGAAAGCACCAGGGTGGAGGCGATGGAAAGATGCGAAATCACAGGGGCAGGGATAAAACATGATCCACACCAGATGATCTGGTTTACTATATACTGATCGTGGGCTCGGGTCAAAAAGTCACACTCATCTTTCCAGCCGTTGTAGGAGTAAAGGCATTTGTCTTGAACCGTGTTAACGAAGACATGGCAAGGGGGTGGTCTTGGCAGAGCAATGAGTTTGTCCTGGCATTGGTAGGCCCCTTTGTAGAGGGAGAAGAGGAGTTTGGATTCATTGGTGGTCTCAGTGATTTGGAGGGTTTTCTTGGCCCAGTCGATAGTGGGGTTGGCCTTTTGCAACCAGAGGATTCCAAGGAATAGGTTATCCTTACTTAAGTGCATAACATGACAAGAGATTCGATGGACCAATCCCTCAGTAGAGATGAAGATGTTGGCAGTATACCGAATGGTTCCCTTGTTGTTGATAGTGCTGTCAGCATTTTTGGCGTGGACTGGTTGGTCAAGTTTGGTCAGAGGGATTTGGTGTTTCTTGGTGAATGCCCAGTTGATACAGCAGACATCCACTCCACTGTCAATCAGGGCTCTAGTGTCAACGGTTTGTAGGGTGTGCGAGGGGATGATAACTTGTACTGGGATTTGCATGGATTTCATAGTAGAGGTTACAAGTATTGAAGCACTAGGGGACTTAGACGTTGAGGCAGGTCCCTGCTTTAAAAATCCTGAGAGAAAGAGACTCTTCTAACCGCCGTCCCTTCTTCATCTTCGTCCTCATCATCAGGGATCTCCTCTAACTTTGGGAGGTCAGAGGTAGCCACCGCTTTGACTGCAGGTTTCCTACTTTTGGGGAACTCTGGACAGTTGGCAGATTGGTGTCCCCCTTTTCAGCATCAAAAACAGAGATTATTCTTGAAGCATCATTTCCATTCAGCGGGGGTGAGTTTGGGGATGGGAGTGGTACGAATGGTATCCACACCCATAGCATCGGGATCAGGGGTGGTCGATTTTGCAGTTGGGTGGAATCCATGGAAGACTTTCCCACTCCCTCATTTTGCCAGGTCTCTGGCCCGTTCCTTCATAGTGGCGAAGTGAGCAGCTTTGGTGTACCAGTCCTCAATCTTGTCTGGAGGGGTCTCCATGCTTTGGATCTTCCACATAAGGGGTTCTGGAATTCCAATAGCAAAGTAGCTGATGAGGACATTGGCATGCATAACCTTGGAGATAGCTACGTGGTTTTGGAAACAGGCAGTATACTCAGTAAGGGAGGGGGAATACTCTCCATGCTTGTTTTTGGTTGTAGCAAGCCAGTGAAGGCTAGATGTGATAGTGTCCTTACAAACAAAGGATTTAGAGAAGGCATCGCAGAAGTCAGAGAAGGTTCTGAGATTTAGTGTGGCCTGGGCGAGAATCTTTTGCCTGAAGGTAGCAGCCCATACTTTTGCAGATCCTTTCTTCATGAAAGAGAGGACATAGGCTATCTTCTTAGCATCTGTGTCATAGACTTTGGAGTTCACAGCAAGGTAGAATGTAACAGTTCCGAGCCAGTCTTCAGTCTTGGTGAATGATCCATCAAAATCTTCTGGTGTCCCTAGACAGAGCTTGGTGGGTTTAGATGCCACAGGAGACATGGCAAGTGAGGGAGTCATTGGTGGGGGTTGGTATGAGAGAGGGAGACCTCCGAAGGGAGGGTTACAAGTTCGGAGAGTTGGGGATGGTGGAGTGGGTTCTCTTGGGATGTTTAATCCTGAGGAGAACTGGTGCCGGAGGGTGAGTTCTTCTTCTTGTCTGAAGATGGTGTTGAGGTTTAGGTCTGGGTTGGATTCCAGGGATGAGGATGAGTCCTGGGGTCCTTCCGACTCAGATAGGTCAGTGGGGGGTGGTCCTCGAGGTTTGGACCAGTGAGGGTTGATGGTAGATCACTGTGAAGCTATGTTGTTCAAGGGATTCGAGGTATCTGCTTACAGAGAGCATGCTCGAGAATCTAGTGGGAAATGGAGCTACAATGGAGGTAGTCCACACAAGATAAGCTTGATCTTTTGTTATGCTTTGCCATGGGCTAGGCATGATCTCAAAGAGTCAAGTGGACTAGGGGGTGTTAGAAGCTTAGACAACATTGAGTGCTTCTAGCCATGGTGCTACTAGAAGGCTACCCTGCTTTTAGAGCAGAGGGTGGTCAAGGACTGAGACTAGGATCTGGCGAGGTCTGCAGTAACTTGTAGAATTGAGAAGATCAAGCTTAGTGTTACAAGTGTGAGTGCTACAGTTTAAATAGGCGAGCCAAGCAAAGCATGAGGTAAGTGAAAGGAATATGAAAGAATGCTGAGGAACAAGTGTAAGTTAGCATAGACATGGCATAGAAGTTGCCGGAATGTCGTGGAATATATGAGTAATACAATAGTAAAAGATATTGTCAAGTGGGGCTCAAACAGCGAGATGAGTGGGTACAAGGCAAAAGTGTGAGACATACAGTAAAGCATAACAAGGGAAGAAAAGGGGAAGAAAACGTAACACACCTTGCTTTGATGGGAATACCCCTACTGAGCTTCCTCCCTTCCTTGCTGAAGTAAATCAACTCACCAACATTGCAGGACTGACTGACTCCAGAAAGATTGCATTTGCCTTCAAATATGTCCAAAATGATGAACTGGAATTATGGAAAAGCTTGCTGAAGATAGAGGATGTTGCAGATTATTCCCCTGACTGGAAGACCTTTGTTCTTGCCATACTGGAATTTTATCCTGAGTGTTGATATGCTAACCTTGATGCAGTTTTTGATAGTCTGGAAATTCCAAGTCAGCCAGATGATGTCCTACTAATCCCAGATATACCACCAGTAGTATCCAACCTAATGCTTCCAGCTGTGTTGGACTTGTTGTCCACAGCTCCAATTAATTCCAGACCAGTTGTATCACCATCCGGACTAACTTTACCATCTCCAAGTACCATTTCACTGGACATTACACATACTGACTCGTCCTTTTCCTCCTCCACTCTGATCATATCACTTTCATTTCCTGAAATTCCTACTGAAAATCTGGACCCTTCTAGTGCTCCAGAGCACCCTATGCTTACTACTGATGGACCTGGTGAAGTCCAGGACAGTGCACCATCATCTGATTCAACCTTGCTGATGTCCACTGACCCAATTTCCATTTCTGAGTTGTTCTTTTCATCTTTTTCATTGTTTGACGCTAATCCTATTCTGATGACTCCAGACAGTCCACTTTCACTTCTGTTGTCACACCCAAGTGACATTTCCATTACCTACACATCACCTTCCAAGTCCATGTTTATTCCATTGTCACCCAGTCCTGATTTACTGCTGATTGATGCACCAGATTTACCTTACTTCAAAAATTCCGAACCCTTTACAATCCAAACTGATGCCACTGACCACTCCAACCCAGATTCCAATCCATCTACCCTATGTGATGACCAGGAGGCCATCATTCAAACCTCCTTGGGGGGGAGCTATGCAAGTATACACCCACTCACTCATTTTTCACATTGTTTGCAGATTTCTGGAGTTTGTCAGTTGATCCAAAACTCTGGACCATCATATCTCTGGACCTCCGACACTCCAGAATTGCTGAAGATGACTCGGACTCATCAGTAGGAATAGATGTTGATAGCTCAGACAATGAAAACCCAGATAGATGAAGCATTGGACTGGTAGAAGAAGATCTGGTCACTCTGGCAGGTAAAGAAGTCAAAGAGCAATTGGACAAAGAAGACTCGGACATCACAGATGCTTCCCAACACCATCCATACCATCACTCCATCCCACCCTTGCTCAATCCACTGTTGAAAATACTGTTTAATACTGTTATCCAACTTACTATTTGTCTCTGTTTCATCCTGGGATTCATCCAGTGACCTCCCCTGTCCTTCCACATATATTCCAAACCCATAAAATGATCACTAATACCATCACAGTACAATACTAGCACTCCAGAAAAAGAAAAACATCAAAAATATCAACTATTTGTTAGTCCTTCATGCATTCTGATCATGGCTTGTTGTATCCATATATTTAGACATTCAGACTTTGCCCATGTACTGAGAGACTACACCTTTTCATACTTACATTTGTTCCATTCCAAATAGGAAATTTCAGAAGGTATAGACTTGAAAGACATATGATGAAGACAAGCTGAGTTGGATGCTTGCACCTCTGGTTTACATCTGTTACAATTCCATTCATGTTTTGTTTCACTTACCTTGATTCTATCTTCATATTCAGATTTCCAACTGAGACTCAGGCTTGGATTAGGCATATCAGGACATCTCAAGACTTGGATTTGACTCAGAATTAATACAGAGGCATCTGGACTTTGGCATTTTACCTCTCAGACTATTCCCATTGATGGAGGAAGCATTCCACACTGTTGGACATGCGAGCAACGTTTACAGAGCTACTACCAGACTTCTTGCAATCACCTCTGTTACTTTCCCATGGACTGGACTTTTTGCAGTCATACCTGTCACCTTTTCACACAGCATACACAATTCCTATGTTGCAGATATCTGGACTATCCTTATGCCGATGCATTCATCATCTTCTGCATGTTGCCAGCTCAGAAGTCACTTGAACTTTTGTTTCCTGCACTCAGACTCATCTGGACTTGCATTTCCATGTCTCTGCACCATCTGGAATTACATCGGAATCTATACCATCCATCCAGTCCTGACCCACCATCCATCATTCCTGATTGCCATAGCTGACTGGGGACAGTCAGCATCTAAGTCCCCCTTGGATGTAGAGAACAGGAGTTCTCCACAGTGATATCCTGTGTTTTCCCCAGTCACATCAGCCCAGATAACTATTCCTTGCTCTTTGCATCCCTCTGATGATATTCCAAAGTCAACCTAATACCTTATTTCTGAGTCCAAGGTCAGTCCAGAATTTTCTTTTTAGTCCGATGTTCTCATTTCAAGTTCAGACTTCATTTCCTTAACTTTCCTATTGTCTACAATGACTATACCACTTCATTTACACTCTTTTGAACATTCCTATGTCTCCTTTCATCTCATAACTTAGTTACATCACCTTCTTAGTGGTTCAGAATTTTCCATACCTATAAGTACTTTGTATTTTCATCTGGAAATACAGTTTTCCTCATGTGGAACTCTCACCCATCATATATTGTCACTGTCCACATCATCCATCACTGTTTCAACCATTGTCCATCACTATCATGCTCATTCCTCACATTTCCAAAGCAAATTTCACTATCCAGTAGTCCGGAAATTCCTATTTTCAGTCCAGATTAGCTCAGACTTATCATACATTGGTTAGCAATCATTGGAGTACTCTTACTGACCTTCCTTTGCCATAGAACCCCTTTAGGGACAAACTATTCATACCCTTCATTACCTAGAAGTGTTCCACCTGGGACACTTCACTGTTTTACATCATGTCCAAGGTCAGTTGGCAATCATCAAACTGAACCATCACCTGGATGAACCATACCCAATCGACAATTGTATAGAAGTGGTGAAATTCCTGCTGACTGGCTCTGCTCTCAGATCTAATATTTCATTTACTCCTTCACCTCACACTGATACTCCACAGCACTCATATACTTTGGCTGTACCCATTTGGGCTGGTCCAGCGCCATCCCTTCCCCAGACAGTCAAGCAAGAGGATGTCTTGGTGAATCAGCAGATGGTTGCTCAGTCGAGAGCATGCACTTTCTGGGAGGAAGGAGCCTCTCCTCCCCTAGGCACTACATACTCTCTCTCTCCCTCTGAACTCGAGTCCCTACATTCCTTCCTAGATGAGCACCTAGCAATAGGTTTCATTTGTCCCTCTTCCTCTGCCCATGCTGCCCCAGTCCTCTTCATCCACAAGAAGGATGGTTCCCTCCGTCTTTGTGTCAACTTCCAAGGACTCAACAAGATCACGAAGAAAGACTGCTACCCCCTTTCCCACATATCTGACCTCTTAGACCCTTCAAGCTGAGCCAAGATCTATATCAAAATCAACCTCCAGCACGCTTACCACCTAGTCTGAATCACCGAGGGAGATGAATGGAAGACGTCCTTTTGGATATGTTATGGCTCATATGAGTGGCTTGTGATGCCCTTCAGTCTTACCAATGCCCCTGCGGCATTTCAACGGTTCATCAATACCATCTTCACAGATCTTCTAGATGTTTGCATCATTGTTTATTTGGACGACATCTTAATCTACTCTGAGGACAAAGCCTCCCACAAGGAGCATGTCCGAGAAGTCCTCCTCTGACTATGCAAACATGGGCTTTATGCCAAACCCAAGAAGTGCGAGTGGAGCACTGATTCCACAGAGTACCTGGGCTACTGCATGTCGCCCTCCAGTCTCTTGATGTCCTCTGATAAGGTGAAGACAATACAAGATTGGTCCGAACCCTGAAAGGTCAAGGACATCCAGTCCTTCCTCAGGTTTGCCAACTTCTATCACCGATTCATAGAGAATTACTCAGACATCGTCATTCCTTTAACTTGCCTTACTCGCAAAGGCACTCCTTGGTCATTCACCGACGACTGTCGTTCTGCCTTCTGACACCTTCTGATGCCTTCACCACTGCCCCTATCTTGACCCATTGGCTCCCTGATGCCCCCATGATCATGGAAACAGATGCCTCAGACTATGCTATCGCCGGTATCATCTCTATCCAATGCCCTGATGATGAAATTTGGCCCATCTTGTACTACTCCTGAACACTCTCGGCCCCCGAGCTCAATTACGATATCCATGATAAAGAGCTCCTTGCCATCCATGAAGCATTTCAGACATGGCATCACTATCTTG
The DNA here is from genome assembly GCA_038093795.1 of Retiboletus fuscus. Classification (NCBI taxonomy): domain Eukaryota; kingdom Fungi; phylum Basidiomycota; class Agaricomycetes; order Boletales; family Boletaceae; genus Retiboletus; species Retiboletus fuscus. The sequence continues at coordinate 12,301 of JBBPSV010000655.1, forward strand.
AAGGTTTGGGCACCCCGACCGACATTGTCACCAACCACAAAAACCCCAAATATTTCGCTACTATGAAGCTTCTGACTCAGCAGCAAGCCCGCTGGTCGGAGTTCCTCTCCCAGTTCAACATGATCATCTGTTTTCGCCCTGGGCGACTTGGTGCAAAGTCCGATGCCCTCACTAGATGCTGGGACATCTATCCCAAAGAGGGGGATAAGGACTATCCTCGCATCAACCCCCATAATTTCCATCCAATATTCACTCAGGAACAGCTCACTGCATCCCTCCGAGCTACTATACCTACCTCGCTGCTCCAGTACTCCGAGCAAGCACCCTCTTCAATGTTGAACAACTTCACAGCGACATTCTGTCCGCACTCCCCTCTGACCCTCTCACTGAAATCCACATGTCCACCCCTGAACCCAAAGGCTCTCAGTGGTCAGTTGACCCCAAAGGTTACCTTCGTCTAGACAACCGAATCTATGTCCCTGACGCTAATGACCTTCAGCTCTGAGTCCTCTGATTTAAACATGATCACCCACTCTTAGGACATTTTGGCCAGAACTGAACACTAGAACTAATTTGTCGCAAGTATACATGGCCAGGTATCAGAACCTTTGTCAAAGAATATGTTTCCTCTTGTACCACCTGTGCTTGCATGAAGGTACCTCGACATCGGCCCTACAGGCTGCTGAAGCAGCTCCCCATCCCTGAGAAGCTGTGGAACTCAATCTCCATGGACTTCATTGAACAACTCCCTTCCTCTTCCGATTTCACAGCCATTCTCGTAGTCATGGACCGCCTATCTAAACAATGCATATTCATCCTGACTCACGATATCATCACCTCTCCAGAACTAGCAAAGCTTTTCCTACTCCATGTCTTTTCTAAGCATGGAGTTCCATCTCATATCACCTCCGACCAAGGGTCCAAGTTTGTGTCTCACTTCTTCTGATCTCTTAGGAAAGCCTTAGACATCCACCTCCACTTTACCTCTGGTTACCACCCAGAGGGCGATGGTCAGACAGAGCAAATGAACCAGACACTTGAACAGTACCTCCAAGTGTATTGCAATTACCAGCAAGACAACTGGTCTGAACTCCTTCCCCTCACCGAGTTCGCATACAACAATGCTCCGAGTGCTACTACAGGCATATCACCCTTCTTTGCTAATAAAGGCTACCACCTGAACATCAGTATACACCCCAAACGAGATCTTACCTTGGCCCGAGCTCAGGAGTACTCAGTCAACCTCGACTCCCTTCATCAATTCCTTTGAGAAGAAATGGCCCATGCCCAAGAGCGTTATCAAGGACCTGCAGATGCCAAGCAGATGCCCGCACCCGATTTGAAGGTTGGCGATCAGGTATTCATGAAAGCCAAGTATTTCAGATCTACCAGGCCCTCTAAAAAGCTGTCCAACAACAATCTTGGACCCTACTCTATCATCGCTCAAGCTGGAACCCACTCATTCACCCTCCGACTCCCTGACTCTATGAAATCCGTACACCCTGTATTCCATGTTTCACAATTAGAACCCTTGGTACCCAACACTATCCCCAATAGGGTACAATCCCCACCACCTCCAATAGAAGTTGATGGAGAGCCCGAGTTTGAGATCTCCGAAATCCTCGACTCTAAGATAGATCGAAGAAGAAGACATTGCAAGCTCCTCTACCTAGTGCGCTGGACCAGATACAAAGGTACCGATGATGAGACCTCTTGGCTATTGGCCACTGAACTTGGTCACACCTCTGAACTCATTCACAACTTTCACCTCCAATACCCTGATAAGCCCGGTCCTCATGCTGAATAGGTGGCACGGGAAACAATGTACATTTTGTAAGAGCTAAAACATATTTCTATCTACTCATCCTTTTCAGACCCCTCTGCATCCTCTTTCCCTGACTCCCCACGCATCGGCTCTCCCCTTTCGTACTTCTCAACCTCTGTGTGCAACTCCTCGAACTCATCCATACTCAGCTTGGCCCCCAAGTCCAAATCCAAGTACTCCTCACCTGACCCATACACCTCCTCCACCTTCAGTTCAACCAGCTGCTGTAACAGCAAGTTCTGGCAGTCAATTCTGTGCCCAGCTCGGACACTCACCTGGAAAAGGTCCCTAAGGATGTCAGTGATGCCCTGAAGGACCTTCACCAGGGCCAACATATCACCCATCATGGCCTCCAATGACCCACTTGGACCCACCTCTGAGTCCTCGGTCCTCGCCTTCTTCATCTTCCTCACAGGCACCTTGACCTCCATCTTCTTCCTCTTGACCGTCCTCAGCCTCTTGGACTCCTCCCCTTCATCCTCCCACTGGCACCTCAGCTTCGAGTTGTAACAAGGATGGCACAATGTCAACTTGCCCCCACGCAGGATGCACAGGCTCGGGTTGTGCTTTCGGTATTGAAGGCACACCCGAGGCCCCGACTTGGCCTCCTTGTCCTTTCCCTTGTCCACGCTCTGTTTGGTGTGAATTTGCTTGGCCTTCTGATAGTCAGCACGAACCCCTGAATGATCAGGCATGCACTCACCTGTTTTTTGGCCACAGTCTCCTCAGCCCTGCACCTCTCAGCCTCTTCGGCTGCCTTTCGGCACACCTCCTCCTTGGCCTTTCAGTGCACCTCTGCCTCTGCCTCTGCTTTCCTCCAAGCCTCCTCTTCCTTCACCTTCACCTGACGTCGCTTGCGCTTGTTGTGCTTCACGTCACATAGTTCCTCCAAGTTGTTCTCGTGCTCCTTGAGATGCTCATTGGCCCACTCGGTGATGTTGCTGAAGTCGGACATGGTGCATGGGAATTTGGAGAGCTAGGGCAGAGCACGACCACTTACAGTGACCTCAAAAACTGTTGCAATGTTTGGAAGTTTTGGACTAGTGGCAATGTAGCACTTCATAGTGTGGGAATCTCACTTAGTGTTGGTGGGATCAAGTGGAGTATCCATCCTTGGCTTTCTAATGGTACCTGGATTATGTGATTTGGCTTAGTGGCTGTGGAGATATGCCTATTTCAGTACAA